>AWOL01S0038961.1:64357-104252 GCA_000715115.1 Nicotiana otophora
GTTAACCCGTTAAGAATATATATATATATATATATATATATATTAAATATCAAAAACCCTTCCACTTCTTCCACTTCTTCGAGTTATTAGCCTAGCTTATTCTCCCACCCTACAACAAGATTGTTTAAGCTGCTATCTATGGTTCACCTCTGCTTTTCTTTTTTTAAACTAATGCATGTTGTCTATCTTTAACAGAAGAACAGTAGTATTGTGCCACAGCTTTTATCCCACAATATTGATGATAGTACTGTCTTGAATTATGTTCTGGGGAAAGAGCGCATTTGCGTTTCCTGTAAATTGTTTACTGCTTATAATCCATCCCTATTTCTATACATAACTGCCTTTTGCTCGGTGCTGTTTGTATGGTTAATGATATAGCGTGAAATGCCTGGTTGAGAGTTTAAGTTAGAAATTTGAAGTTGTTGTTTGAACTTTGAAGCTGCAGAAATTGAAGCACTGTTAGACGTTTAGCTGCAGGCCAAACATTTCTGTGTAGACTGCTCACTTATGGATTAATCATTTTGAAATATGTATTCTGGACTCACTTTGAATATAGACTGGAATTTCCTATTCTGAATTAATATGCTAGGCGTTAACAGACATATGTATGTCTGGACTCATGTAATGTAGTCTGCTTTGGGATTTAATGGTAGGCGTTAACAGACAAGTATGTCTGGACTCATATGTAGTCTGCTTTGGGATGTAATGTAGCCTACAATGTGTTCTGCTTTTTTCACTCTACAACACATGACACACTACATCATTCTTATGTAGGCGTTAACAGACATATGTATGTCTGGACTTAATGTGTAATTTCCTATTCTGAATTAATATGCTAGGCGTTAACAGACATATGTATGTCTGGACTCATATGTAGTCTGCTTTGGGATGTAATGTAGCCTACAATGTGTTCTGCTTTTTTCACTCTACAACACATGACACACTACATCATTCTTATGTAGGCGTTAACAGACATGTATGTCTGGACTTAATGTGTAATTTCCTATTCTGAATTTGTATGCTAGACGGTCAGCAAATAATTAATGCACGCAATATAGATTGCATTAGGCCGATAAACCGCCCGATAAGAGCTAAACCGATATCAATCCGCTCGATATCTTATCGGGTGGCTAGCGGATTAATACATTTAAAAGACGATAACCGTTAAGACAAACCGTTAAGAGTAGTTAACCGCCCAATCCGCCCGATAAGCAGCCCTACTATTGACACGTGGGTTATCGGTGCAGTTATGAGATATTGTTATTGCTAGCACGTGATATGTCCGTGCAGATATGAGATATTGTCACTCCCCTCACCACATGAGTTGTCTGTGCAGTTATGAGATATTAATGTTATTGGCATGTGAGTTGTCTGCGCGATTGTGAATTGTAATGTTGGCACAAGATTCCAAGTGATTAGGGTTCATGATTTGGGACCCGTGATTTGTGATTATGAGGCGTGGTACCTCGGGGAATTTTTTTGAATAAATCTTGTGTTAAAGCAGTTATTTTATTGGGTTGTTACTTGTTTGCTAAACTATATTCTACTTACTTTATGACGTTATTACCTGTTGGCTCCTTGTTTTTAATTGTTGTTCTAGTTCTTATTGCAAGTATTGTAACATTATTCTTACCATGTTTATCTTTATATTGTTCCATGTTAGTTTTATATTCATAATTGTACTGATTATTATGTCTAGTAGGTGCCTTGACTGTCCCTCGTCACTACTCCACCGAGGTTAGTCTTGATACTTACTGGGTACCACCGTAGTGCACTCATGCTACACTTGCTGCACATTGTTGTGCAGATCCAGGTACTTGGGAGTGCGCTGTCATTAGATAGAGGATCGAGTATTGCTGTGGAGAGTTCAATGTATACCTGTCATCGCGTTCGCAGGCCTCGAATTCACCTTCTAAAATTTTACTTATACTATTTATTTCTATTTCGGAACAGTTGTACTTAGAGATTTTCTAGTAAACTTAGTAAAGCTTATGACTTGTACTACCTTGTTTTGATGTTATGTATTTACCTTGGATGTTTGGCTTTATATAGAAATTTTCGTTTCATGCTTAATAGTTAATTGGTTAAAATTGTTATTAATCCAGTAAGTGTTAGGATTACCTAGTCTTAGAGACTAAGTGTCATCACTACTCCTCAGGAGGGATTTTAGGTCGTGACAAGTTGGTATCTCAACCCTAGGTTCATAGGTGCTACGAGTCATAAGCAAGTTTAGTAGAGTCTTGCGAATTGGTACGGAGACGTCTGTGATTATCTTCCAGAGGCTACAGAATTATTAGGAAAACATCACTTCATTCGTTCCTATCGTGCGAGATTATTGATTTCGGTATTTGAGCCTTTGCCATTCCATTCTCTCGCAGATGGTAAAAACATGAGCTGTAGTTATTGATGACGCTACCCCCAGAGCGGTGTTGCTAGTGGCCGGGGTAGAGGTAGAGGCTGAGGAAGAGCACGTGCTACAACTAGAGAACCTACCAAAGAAGCAGCTAAGGAGTCGCCAGTAGCTCCGATCGGGATACAGGCACCGGAGGCACCTATTGCTACCCCAGGACTTCAGGAGACTTTAGCACAGTTCCTGAGCATGTTTGGTACATTGGCTTAGGTAGAATTGATTCCCGTTGCACCAATTACTTCACAGAATAGGTGAGGAGCTTAGACGCCCGACGCCCGTACTCCAGAGAAGTAGGTCCATATTGGTCAGGTTCCGGGTGTC
This sequence comes from Nicotiana otophora, assembly GCA_000715115.1. Classification (NCBI taxonomy): domain Eukaryota; kingdom Viridiplantae; phylum Streptophyta; class Magnoliopsida; order Solanales; family Solanaceae; genus Nicotiana; species Nicotiana otophora. The sequence continues at coordinate 67,089 of AWOL01S0038961.1, forward strand.
ATGCCGACACTGCGTGTTATTCCGGTTCAGCCAGAGGTCAGGCCAGGGGCATCTAAGGAGGAGCATCTGAAACTTGAGAGGTTCAAGAAGTATCGTCCTTATACGTATAGTGTCTTAGTTATCGAGGATGCACAGGGTTTTCTGGAGAAGTGCCATTATATTCCTCGTATCATGGGTATTGTGGAGACAAGCAGATTTGCATTTACTACGTTTAAGTTGTCTGGAGCAGCATATATGTGGTGGCAGGTTTATGAGGAGAGTAGGCCAGTGGATGAAGCGCCACTCACTTGGACTCAATTTTCATAGATATTTTTGAGGGAGTTTATTCCCAGTCCCTCAGGGATGCGTGGTGTATAGAGTTTGGGTAGATTTGCCAGTACATTTTGATAGTATTAGAGTACGCCATCAGATTCAGTGAGTTGTCCCTCACGCACCTGATTTGGTTTCTACAGTTAGAGAGCGAGTCCACAGGTTCATTGAGGGGATCAGTTATAGTGTCCGATTCAGCATGGCTCGGGAGTTGGAGATGGATATTCTATATCAGCAGGTGGGAGAGATCGATCGCCGGTTACAAGGCATGTAGGGCCAGGAGAGAGAGGATAGGGAGGCTAAGAGGCCTCGTGGACCGGGAGGATCTACCGATCCCTATATTGGAGGTAGGGTACGTCAAGGTAAAGGTTTTGTGGGTTAGCCAGTTTAGTTTGCACTTCAGGCTTCAAGCGATGTTTTAGATATCCATGGGTCCTAGACTACTCGTACCAAAGAGATTCCATAGCCACGTCAGCGAAGAGGTTGCTTTGAGTGTAGAGATACCAGCCACATAGTGAGAGATTGTCTAGAATCTGGACAGATTTGTCCCAGCAGGGTATTTAGGCTATGAGTTCTGCTCCAACTGTTGCTATACCTGTACTGCCAGCTAGGGGTGGAGGTGAGTCGGGTGGAGGTCGCCCTATAGAGGGAGGTCGTGCCCATCATTTTGCTCTTCCTGGTTGGGCGAAAGCTTATGCGCCAGATGATGTCATTATAGGTATGATTTCGATTATGGATACGCATTTGTGTTATTTCAATCCGGTGCCACTGATTGGTAAGATTCATCCTACCTTGCCTCAGGTATGATTATGTTTTCCGATTCGCGTATTATGTTTATTTGTTCACGCCAGTTGGGGAATTCTATTGTGATAGCCCATGTCTATCATTCTGGTTTGGTTTCTATTATAGGTCATGAGACTTGGGTGGGCTTTCTATTAGCTAAATACGATAGGATTTGATGTGATCTTTGGATGGTTTGGCCCGGCTTGTGGTTGGGTGCTCTACAGGTATAAGAAGTTGTTACGTGTTGTGTTTTTGGTTCAACGAGATTGAGTTAGTATAATGTTTAGTTGCTGAGATGTTTACCTTACTTGTGATTCCAAGTGGAGGATGGAGACCTGATATTCTTTGTGTATAAGGGTATTTGTGTCACACTTTTCTGCCTCGATGAGGTCATATTGAGGTAAGATTTGTTATGGTTGTTGCGTATGTCTTGCTTATTCCTTGTGGATTGGAGTCGACGTATGGTATCAGTGGAGAGTTGTGCATGTTTGGCTTGTTGATAGTTCTCTCATGTGATGCTCTTTTCATATTCAGTCTTATTCACGTTATGCTTATTGGGCTTGGATTGTGATGTATGTGCCTAGGTGGCATTCGATGTGGCTTGTTGACCAGATGAGTAGTTATGTGTTTTGCGTGTTTCTTAGATTAGTTTCAGCGTTCTGAAGGTTTGGAATAGGGTTCTAGTTGATATAAGGCGATTTGTCGGTACCAGGCTTGGCAATGAGCAACTATTGTGGTCAGATTTGACACTATGGGTATGTGGATGATGTGTTATTTCATGTGATTATACCTTGTGGGTGTATGCAAGAGTTGTTGTAGCTAGTTAAGGATTTTACAGTGTGTTTGTGTGATAATAGGTCCCTTGGTAAATATGAAAATTTGATTCTTAGGCTTATCGACATGAGCATAAAGAATAATATTCGGTTGAGATGATGTTGTCGGGCCTATGTGGATTGGGGTGATGTAGGATCGCACATGAGGATGTGTATGGAGAAATTATACCTTGATTTGAGGGCCCGGGAAAGGCTCTTGGTACTTTCAAGGACGAACATTTATTTAAGAGAGGGAAAATGTAATGACCTGATCTGTCATTTTGGGCTTTAAGGTTCTGTCAAAGGTTCGAGGTGTTGAGTGGCTTCATATTGGTTATTATGACTTGCATGCATGGTCAGATTTGATTTTTGGATCTTTCAGAATGAACTTTGATGAGTGATTCACACTTTAGAAGCTTGAGTTGAAAATGTTGACCGAGGTTTGACTTTTGTGAAAGCCACCCTTTAGCGGGGGTTTTGATGGCTCTAACAGGTTTGTATCGTGATTTTAGAGTTGGGCGTATGCCCAAATCAAATTCGGAGGTCCGTAGGTTGAGTTGTATTATTTTGCCTGAAGTTGGCAATTTTAAGGCTTAGAATTTTGATAATTTTGACTGTAGGTTGACTTTATAGATATCCTGTTTGGATTTCTGTTCCGGGACTTGGAATAGGTATGTTTTATCATACGGAACTTGCCCGCAACGTTTTTTCATTCCGAGTTGATTTGATAGGAATCAGACGCGCGGTTGTGTTTTTAGAAGTTCTTGAGTTTCATGTTGATTTCATGTGTTTTAGAGGTTCGATTCGTGGTTTGTGGTTTTGTTTTGGTTATTTGATCGCTCGAGCGAGTTTATGTTATATTTTTAGACTTGTTTTATTGTTTGGTTTGGAGCTTTGAGAGCTCGGGTGAGTTTCAGAAGCATTTTGGAATGTTTGGAAGAGTTTAGGAAATTGTTGGTGTGATCAGGTGTTGCAGGTCTCGCATTTACGAGATATATGTCACTTTTGCGATATTAGGCTAAATCTGCTAGCTTCGCATTTGCAAAACCTGTGTTCGTATTTGCGAAGGGATCCGGGCATAGCAATGATCTCATTTGCCATTCTTTTGATCGCTTTTGCGATGGTCCAGTGTTCGCATTTGTGAAGCAGTCGTCGCATTTGCGATGACAACAGAGGTGTGAGGAGTATCGCTTTTGCGATAGTTTCTTCGTATTTGTGGGGTTCACATTTGCGATTCCTAGGTCGCGTTTGCAACACTTGTAACTGGACATAACCTTAAGGGACAAGATCTTTAGTCTCATTTTCACATCTTTGAACCGTAGACTCAGTAGGAGGGGATTTTGAAGAAGGGTTTTCATCTACAATCATTGGGTAAGTGATTTTGTTCAATTTTCAACTATTTTACATGATTATATGTGAGTTTTAACATCAAAATCTTGAGAATCAAAATGAAATTTTGGAAAACTTTGTCTATATTTTGAAAAATGAGAATTTGAGTTTTGAGAGTCGATTTGGACTCGGATTTTGAAACAAAACACATATATGGACTCATGCGGTTATGGGTAATCGGAATCTACCATTAGACCAGGGTTTTGACCGGGCGGGACGTGGTTGACTTTTGAGGATTGTGTAAATGTCATAGTTTTAATTATCGGAATTGATTTCTCTTGCATTATTTGATATTATTGGGTCGATTTTGGTTAGATTTGAGCCGAGCGTACATGAATTGTAAAGGAAAGCTATTTTAGAGTATTGATTGAGGGCTTTTGAGGTAATCATCTTGCCTAACGTTGTGGAGGGGGGGGGGGGGGGGGGGGGGGGTAACTACCACGTAGGGATTAGTTTGTTTGCACTATTTGAACTACGTGAAAGACGTGTACACGAGGTGACGAGTGTGTGCATAGCTTATATGTGAAAACTTTACTGATTTAGACTCTTAGGTTCTTATGTACATTAAAATGAAGCTGTCTTATTATGTTAAATCCTCCATTGCAAAATTTACCCTTACATGTCTTAATTGACGTTGATTGGTTCATGTTTTACCCGTTATTGTCAATATACTCTTATATGCCTTAATTGAAGTTGTTACCTCTTTTATTTTCATATTATCGCTTCCGTAGTTGATTATCCTTAATTGAAGTTATTTTTATCTCTTCCATTGTTGACTTATCCTTATTTGAAGTCATTGTTATATGTCACCCCTTCCATTGTTGAAGTTACTTTTATTGGAAATTATTGTTACATGTTATCTTTCCTATTATTGAGTTATTCTTATTTGTTATCATTGTTACATGTCATCTCTCTCATTGTTGAGTTATTCTTATTTGAAGCCATTATTACTTGTTATGTCTTTCATTGTGAGCTCATTATTCCGTTTCATTGTGTTTTCGTAATTCTTGTATTGTTTTACTTGTTGTACCTCTGTGTTATTGTTGTTGTTGTTATACTCAGTGTTGTTGATAGTTGTGGTATGAGAATTGTTTTGACCTAATGTTCTGGCATATGGGCACATGTGGTGCAAATTGTTATATTGTGTTGTTATGTTACTGGCACACGTGATATTGTTGAAAGGGTTGTTGGGGTGTTCGCAAGTGAGCTATCCAAGCTACTGTTATTATTGATATTTGCACATGCGGCGTGATAAGGTGGGATATATATATATATATATATAGTGAGACAAGGTAGAAATATTATTATGCGCGTGTGGCGAGACAAGGAGGACAGTTGCTTTATTGTTGCGCACACGACGAAACAAGGGGTGCTATGTCAAGGATGATTTTGATGACTTGTGATGGCCTGGGGGCATTGATGTTGATAATATTTGTGTAGTGGTATCCCTACCTTGTGTGAGTCATGAATTTTACGTTTTATTGTGTTGTTTCCTATGTGCCATTTGTTGTCTCTGATCTTACTTGTTGACTCGAGTCGTGATAGAACACTTGCACAAGAATACACCGTAATTAGTCACTTATATCAGTCTAAGAAGATGAGTCCTGATGTTTACTGATCATTTACATGTATTCTTGTGTACTTGCCCTCTGTGTGAGAGTTGTACTATTGGCATGTGAGTTGTCAGTACAGATACGAGATATTGCTACTATTGGCACGTGAGTTGTCGGTGCGGTTATGAATTAATGTTACTGCTAGCACATGAGTTGTCCGTGCGGATATGAGATATTATCACTCCCCTCAGCACATGAGTTGTCTGTGCAGATATGAGGTATTAATATTATTGGCACGTGAATTGTCCGTGCAACACATGAGTTGTCTGTGCAGTTGCGAATTGTAATGTGGGCACAAGATGCCAAGTGATTAGGGTTCGTGATTTAGGACCCGTGATTTGTGATTATGAGGTGTAGTACCTCGGGTAAATTCTTGGAAAAATCTTATGTGAAAACAGTTTTTTTATTGGGTTGTTACTTGTTTTCCTTTATTTTCTTTCACCGGACTTCAACTGTATTCTGCTACTTTATGACGTTATTACTTGTTGGCTCTTTGTTGTTTATTGTTGTTCTAGTTCTTATTGAAAGTATTGCAACATTATTATTAAAATGTTTAGCTTTATATTGTTCCCTATTAGTTTTATATTCATAATTGTACAGGTTATTATGTCTAGTAGGTGTCTTGACTTTCCCTCGTCACAACTCCACCGAGGTTAATCTTGATTCTTACTGGGCACTGCCGTGGTGTACTCATGCTATGCTTGCTGCACATTTTTGTGCAGATCAAGGTACTTGGGAGCATGCTGGTCATTAGATAAAGGATCGAGTATTGCTGTGGAGACTTCAAGGTATACTTGTCGCCGCGTTGGCAGGCCTCAGAGTCTGCTTCTGAAATTTTACTCCGTACTGTTTATTTCTATTTCGGGACAGTTGTACTTAGAGATTTTCTTGAAAATTCATAAGAGCTTATGACTTGTACTACCGATTTTGGGATGTTATGTATCTACCTTGGCTTGTTGGCTTTATATAAAAATTTCTGTTTCGTGCTTAATAGTTAATTGGTTAAAATCGGTCATTAATTCAGTAAGTGTTACACGTACCTAGTCTTAGAGACTAGGTGCCATCACGATTCCTCATGAGGGATTTCAGGTCGTAAAGAGTTGGTATCAGAGCCCTAGGTTCATAGGTGCTACGAGTCATAAGCAAGTTTAGTAGAGTCTTGCGAATCAGTACGGACATGTTGTACTTGTAGAGAAGTGCCACATATTCTCCGCACCATGGGTGTTGCGGAGATGAGCAAAGTTGCCTTTACTACGTTTTAGTTGTCTGAAGCAGCATATCAGTGGTGGTAGGTTTATGAGGAGGGTAGGCCAGTGGATGTAGCGCCACTCACTTGGACTCAGTTTTCAAAGATATTTTTGAGGGAGTTTATTTCCAGACCCTCAAGGATGCGTGGCACGCAGAGTTTGGGCAGCTTTGCTAGTACATTGTGATAGTATCAGAGTACGCCATCAGATTCAGTGAGTTGTCCAGTCACGCACCTAATTTGGTTTCTACAGTTAGAGAGCGAGTCTGTAGGTTCATTGATGGGCTCAGTTATAGTGTCCGATTCAGTACGGCTCGGCAGTTAGAGATGGATGTTCCAAGAACGGGCGTCTTCTAACTCGTGGCTTCCTCACTTAAGAGCCCTATTCATTGTCTTCTTCTTCTTTTTCAGAGTCACGGGCTTTGGCATTCTTCCTTTTAGAAGAAGCCACGCTCAGAATTTGTGCATGTGTAGTGCTAACAGAAAGCCTGGCAGTAGATACAGAAGCGAGACTGATGCCACAAATAGTAGACCCTAAAAAACATCAAAGAAGAATAGAGAAGGGGGGTTAATGCAAAAGAAGAAATAATAAAGGGAGCAACCATGGTAATAAAAGAATACCGTGGGTATTCACTTTCCACCCAAACTTCTAGGAAAGAAATTTCCATGATATTTATTCCATGGGAGCAGCAGTCAACGTTTTTTTTACCCAATCACGAAAGTCAGGAATTTCTCCGAAAACTTCCATGATTGCTGAAAAGTAAATAGAGACACATGGGAGGAAGATTGAAACTTTTAAAGAAGGAAAAAATAATTAATAAACAAAAATACTCACGTGCAAAATTGCACTTCTCAGGGAAGGGTATGTTTTCGTCACTCTCTAAGTCACGAATGGGAACAGCTACGAACCGAGCATACCATGCACGGTCACTGTCATCCTCGGGGCTAACTAAAACTCTCTTAATGTTTTCCACGAGAGAGAAAACACCTTCACAAAAGAGCTTCGGGGAGTACAGATGGAGCAAGTGTTGAAAAGTAAAAGGAGCTAAGACAAAACTTGACAAATAACAAAGTCAAGCTACTGCCCTCTGCATTATCTAACCTATTTGGCCAAGACAGACATTAAAGTAATGGCAAAGCTCAATGATTACTGGGTCGATAGGAGGATTGAACTCTAAATTAAAATGGTAGGTGTAAATAAACGAATAACCTTCACGATAAGAGGTAATTTGTTCATCGGCACTAGGTGTTACCATAGGGAAATTAGGTTGCCAGTTGCATTCACGACGAACTAAGGAAAAAAGACCAGAGGTGATCAGAGTAGGGTAATGACCGGCAGGGTTAAGTGATGCTATGGAAAAAAGCTATTTTCTCATAGCTTCACAATCTGATATGAAAGAACTCTTGAGGAACAATTTCAGACATAGTGGGTTCATGCTTGGGTTCATGATGGTCTTTTCCCCTAGAGGAAGATCTGGGAGTTGTTGAAGTTCTAGCTTCCGAAGAAGAGGGTTTTGCAGTGTTCTTCTAAGAAGGGGTAGAACTGCGGTAGATAAAGAGCCTACGCTACAAAGTCTACCGCCTCTTCTACTCTTAGTTGGGGCAGAAGAGGGAGGAAGTTCATCAACAATAACCACTTTGCGAGGGTCTTATAATGAAGAAGGATAGAAGAATGGGAAGTTATCTTTAATGGTTGAAATACAAAGAAGGGCAAAGATTATAGGAAGAGCTGGAATATAAACATAAGAAGGAAGAAGAAATCTTAGAATGATGCATGAAACGGTATTTATAGAGAAAGACCGTCATAATGAACCATCATTATGAAACGTCATCATGGAAACGTAACTTCAATCTAACACAGCCACTGAAATCCCTAAAAAGGCACTGAGGGTTGCAGAGCCAATCGAAAGGGGCCATGTGTCCCGGGCATTAAATGGGAAGGACATGCATCTCATCGCTTCTAACGAAAACATTATGATTGTTGGGAAGAGGCGGTAAGACATTTCCGTCATAAATGAACTTACCACTTCCCGAATATTCAATTGAGAATATTTAAAAAGTGGGGAGACTATCTGGATTGGTGAAAAAAAGACATGACACATGAATTAATAGCATGATGACAGGTGGCGTCCAAATCGGGTTAATAAAGACAAATAACGAAGCATGGACAAAATACCCAATGTGTTTTGTCAAAAGAGATACTGTGCCTGATAAATGAAAGGAAGGAATAAGCACGAGATGAATGAAGACCATAAAAGTAGAAGATTCATAAATCAGATATATGGAAAGGGAATCCGTATTAGCCCTGATTATGCGTGATTATCTATTATTACCATAAACGTTACAAGTAAATTTAGTAACGGACAATTAATGTAATTAATATTAGTGGCGGGTATGAATTAAGTAAAGGGAGTCTTTACAGTAGTAAATCCTTAAATAAGGGCCTTATCTCATTTTGTATGATCATCTAAATATTTTTCAATTATATGCAATCAGTCTTTTACTTTTACTTGATTTGAGATTCTGATCCGCAATTCTGGGAGAAATCAGCAATCAACAATAAGCCTTCTTTCTTTTATTTATCATTTCAACTATTTATTTTATTTCGCATTTTTGGGAAAGTGAAGCAAATTTTGTTATCAGTAACCTAATTTTCTTTAACATTGGCTTTGATCACAAAAACTATTTTTGGGTTAAACAATGTGTACCTCCATTTATGAGTAAAGACCTTTTGAAAATCACATAAATATTATTAAAAATATTTTGAATAAAGAATATAAATTTTAAGTAATAGTGTAAGTTCCTAAAAATAATGAATGTTAATTCTATTTGGCTAATTCTATAAAGAAGTCCTCATATGTATTATAGTAATTCTGATACATGGGTTTTGTTATGGGTTTAGAATTCCAAGAAAAGTAGCCATAATGGGTTAACTTGTATTAACACTGGTCATAATAATGTTTCGGTTGTTATATAATCCTTAATCTCTTCTTTTTTTAGGAAACAACTTAAAAAGATAAGTTCTAACATGGTTTTCGAATAAGCGTTTTCAACTTAACTTCAAATACTACTTTATTCCAAATATTACCAAATTTATATTCAACATCAATTTCCAAACTAAGAATTTGCTTTAGTTTTATCTATTATTCGTCATAAAATAATAGTATTTTATACGTTGTTTTGAAGAAATAGTACATGACTGAGAGATAACAGAATCTGTTAATGATATATGTTCATCAATAATTATTTGAGTTGTAATATTCTTAATTTTGATAACAAATTCACATGAAAAATAATTTTATATGGGAAATAAGAACAGTTCTTTTCTTACATGGAATTAAATGAACTTGACACCTTTCAAGAAAGAATTAAATTGTGTTCAAGATAAAAATATAGTAACTCTACTGTTAATGATGTAAATAAAAATGGGTAAAGACTTAGATACAATGCCTAATAGTTTTTTTATTATGAATTATAATAGTCCAAACAACTTGTAAAATGATTTTACATTAAGTGTGTAACGACCCAACCTATCATTTTGAGTTTTAGTTTTTTGTTTGGCAGTTTGAGACCTTGAGTAGCTTTATAAGATGTATTATGACTTACATATATAGTTGGTTTTGATGTTCTCATGGTTTGGGATTGATTGGTAGAATGATTCTCAATTTAGAAGCTTTAAATTGAATAGGTTGAGCAAGGTTTGACTTTTAAGTAAACGACCTCGCAATCAGGATTTGATGATTTCAATAGGTTCCTATGGTGATTTTGGAGTTGGGCGTATGTTAGGATTTGAATTTAGTTATCCCTTGAAGGTTTTGGCTCAATTTATTGAAAGTTGGTAATTTGAAGAATTGTAAAGTTCATAAGTTTGACCGGGAGTTGACTTTGAGCCTATCGGGGTCGGATTGTTATTTTGGAAATTGAAATAGGTCCGCTTCATCATTTAGGACCTGTGTGAAAAGATTGGGTTCATTCCGGATTGGTTAGGCTTGAATTGGGCGCTCGGTTTGAAGTTGGAAGTTGATGAACTTAAGAGATTGATCTTGATCGATGATTTTTTGTTCTGATGTTAATTACGGTATTTGGAGCCTTTGGATAGGTTTGGATGGTGTGTTTGAACTTATTGGTATAATTGGATGGGGTTCCATGGGGCCGAGTGTGATTCAGATAGATTTTGGACCATTTCGGAGTTTGCATGGATTGCTAGTTCTGGTGCATTCGCACCAGCGAGAGGGGTTGCGCAAAATGTGGAGTCAAATATGCTATGCTTGGTGCACAGAAGCACATGTTGGTCAGGCTGGGAGAAGTTCACAGATGTGGGATTTTTGTCGCATCTGCGGAGCTGCATTTATATATGGAACGCAGATGCGAGGTCTTTTTCAGCAAAGGAAAAAGAACCGCATATCCAGAAAGTTGGTCGCACCTGCGGTTCCACGCTTATGGAGGTTTTATCATAGAAGCGAGATTTGGATTGAGGACTGGAGTCCCCATAAGCCAAGTTGATGTCGCAGAAGCGACGTCGTACCTGCGGATTAGTTAGCATAGGTGCGAGGATGCCTGACAGGGGTATATGTGCGAGGGTTAGCTTCATTATTTTCTATTTTGAGATTGGGAGCTCGGATTAGAATGATTTTTGAGGCAATTTCCACTCACTTGGACTGGGTAAGTATTTTTAACTCGAATTTGATTACGATTTTGTCTTTGATTTTGTCATTTGAGGGGTGAATCTAAGAAAGAAAATTTATGATTTTTGCCTACACTTTTAAGAGGGAGTATTTTGGGGGTTTGACCAATGATTTGGACGCGATTTAGAAACTAATTATATATTTAGACTCGGCAGGTTATGGGTCATCGAAATTTTGGTATTGGATTCGAATTTCAGGCCGCGAGCCCGGTATGACTTTTTGGGAACTCTTCAAATACAAAAACTTTATGGATTGTGATCGCTTCATATGGCATCGTTTGGATTCCTTGGATGATGTTTGCCTTGGATCAGCATGATTGGAGGGCTAGAGCATGGTTTTGATGTAATTTGTGGTTGAGTCTAGCCCGAAAAGAGGTAAACCTCGTGGCTGACCTTGTTAAGAGGCAAATCCCTAGGATTTGACTTGATTGCTATGTGTTTAAGGTATTGGGGGTGGTATATGTACGTGGTGGAGAGCGTATATGAACTTACCAAGTTCATATCATGCTCGAGGTAGTAATGAGATAATTTATGCTTTGTTTCGACTATGTGTTCGTTTGATTCTTGATTTATTTGACTTATGTGACAACATTTATCTCTTGTTCATGTTAGAAATCATGCCTATGATTATGATTATTTATGAAGGCATGGAAACTTATCTTTGATATGATGAATTGCTTAAAATGATCTTAGTCACATAGAGATCCCATGAGCACATATTTGTTTTATAATTAATAAGTCCCCATGCATCTTTTATCTGTATATTCTTGGATATATGCATATATATCACAATTGGATACTTGATTCGTATTGAGACATTGGCACGAAAGGCAAGATCGTGCGATTGAAATATAGTTATGGCACGGGACATAGTGATCGGATAATGATTTATGAGGGATTTCTATTATGCCACTCTTTGCGCTTGAATTTGGTACCGTCCCTACGAAGTCAGGAGATAATCCATATTACATTGGGGTCCTGTTGTCACGCCCCAAACGTGAAGAGGCGTGCCGGCACCCGGTGCCATACTCGGCCCGAACGTACCACTCTGTAACTGTGAACTCTAGAGGGGTAACCCTCAACTTACGCCGATGAGGCCATATTCTGAATCATCTGAAAATAATGTCTACAACCAGCAATACCAAACTAAGCATCTACGTAGGGATGGTAAAGGACAATACTGATATATAAAATGTACAGGACACCTCTACAAGTCTCCAGGGATAACTGAATTGTATCATGGTCGGGACAGGGCCACGACCCACCCATCAAACATGTATATATAAAATAGACTCCAAGGTATAGACCTGGTAACTCCTAGGAAGTGTAGCTTACCAACCAAGATGATGTTTGACTGTGTCTACTGAGAAGGTCTATACAGATGTCTATCAGGACCTGCAGGCATGAAATGCAGTGTCCCCAGCAAAAGGGACGTCAATACCAAATAATGTACCGAGTGTGTAAGGCAACAGAATAACTGAAAGCTGAGACTGAGCTGATAATATAATAACTGAAAGTAACTGGGAGTCAAAGATAATCTGAAGATATGCTTACCTGCTGATACTGACTCATCTCTCCCAATATACGAAGTAAAATATTTGTCCGGCCCTATAAGGCTCAGTATGTGTAACTGCTCTGCCGTAGTACGCTCGCTCATAGGCGCTCGGCCATACTAGGCTCTGTATCTCGGTTATTCTGGGCTCGCTCATAGGCACTCAGCCACAGTAGGCTCGGTATATAACTTACCATCTCATAAGAGGTTGCCCAATAGGGGCCTGCCCATCGATTATAGCTCGATGGTGGAAAAATGCTATAATATTATACATACATACATAAATATATACATACATACACACACACACACACACACACACACACACATACATATATATATATATATATATATATATACACACACACACACTCTCTGCTCTCTTGGCTGAAAGAAGAAAAAACCAAACTGAATATGAAGTCCCGATAAGGGAGAATGATGTAACTTATGAGACTAGGCCAATGAACATAAATTCAGGAATATGAACTTCTCTTTATGTCTCGTTATCAAACACATGTAGTTACTGGATCATGCTAAAATGAAAGAAAGGTTTAGCCCTAACATACCTTAACTCCATTGAGTCTTTAATACCTTCCGAGCAATTCTACAAACAACGCATCCCAATCTATCACAACATAAGGAGATTAAAAATAAGGGCTGAGTAAAGCTAAGTTCGCAACTTAAACTAGCAGCTCGTTTACGTAAATATGGACAGCATCTCCCCTGTAACTAGGCCCTCCTCCAATACCATATACCAACAAAAATAAGAACACAACAATAACAACATGCATGCATCATTTTCAAACCTTATCTCCATCATAATATACCACAAAACCGCCCACACACCCTAATCACTTCATACATAAAACGACAACCAAAGTAGTGTCAAACAACCCAAAAACTGTAATGACGAATGACCAGCCCACAATTCCGTCATTATGTGGTATATCTCCATACCGTTTCTCCTCCAAAACTAAATAAAACATCAGCACAAGAGGTCAACACGAGTGGACTACAAAATAATCCACAAAAATGAAATAAATCGAACTCATAGCTTCCGATCACCGTCCCGTAAGTTCTAACTATTAGGAAACAAATTTATCAAGCTTTATTAACATTTAAAAGATTAAATATAGAAATTAGGCATTTTCCTAACTATGAAGTACCTTCCAAAACTCAAACTACAAAGAAAAAGAGAGGCTATGTAGTGCTACTTACGTCGTAGGGATCATTCTAATGTTATCGCTTCTTGATTTCGTACCCAAGATGTTAATCTTCTTTGTAACCCTTGTATAGAGCTTAAGGGTAAGTTTATGGGGGTTCTCTGGTCGTGTTCTATGAAAAATGAAGAGAGAGACGATTTAAAACCTATATATAGCAACTTTTGAAAAGTCAAAGAGGTGCTAGCTTGGCACCCTAGCATTGGCCCTTCTTCCGACGCTTATATCATTTTATCTGGATGTCGTATGAAGGAACGGTTAAGAGCGTTAGAAACTAAATTCCAAGACCTTCAATTTGGTATATAAAATGTCCCAAAAGTACCTCATATAACATACGAAATGTATTTCTCAAAAAGCTTTAGTGACACACCTACTTGTCACCTATGTAGTCTCGCCAAACTACAAATATCTCTCTACTCCGATGTCCTATCGATGAACAGTCTAATGCATTAGAAAATAGACTCGTAGATAGTCAATTTGATATGTGGATCATCCCCTAATTCCAAGTATATTGGTAGAAAAGCTCAACTACATTTGACCTAATTTTCAGCATATTTATGAATGTAACTTGTGATGACCTTTGCAAACTTTTGTTCCACAGCTCGCTTGACTTCAAAACATAACACATGACTATTATATGACTAAAGTAACTCAAAGAATAACATAATTATAATGTTAATCACCCTAGTATCACCTCAAAAGTACATGTTATAACATTCCCAACTGGTCGACTTTTGACGAGACGTATTTTCTTCAATTCGTTTAGCTTCTAAGCCTTCCATCAGTTGACTTTCAAAGATGATCTCATTTCTGAGCTTACATCAGTTGACTTACAACGAACTCTCACGTACGAAAACATGGGGTGTAACATCATTCCCCTCTTTGAAACATTCATCCTCGAATGTTGGTTGATGCGCTTATCAGTCTTATAACCCATAGCTATTACGAATATTTTAATATTGTTTTTTCTATCTAGGCAATTGTTCTGTGAATAAATCCGACGGCCAAGGCATTCCCTCCTTTAGGCCTCTTTCTCACCCCATGACCTTCTGTCATGCAGCCGGTACGACTTTGTCCTTGTATATGAACCTATGCGACTCTTTTGTCCTTTCTCCTCCAGCTTTTAGCCAATCTCTAGGGCTCACCTTTGGAACATATATAGAACTATGACAAGTTGTTTGTCCTGGTATATATAGGTGTACTGAAGTTCTTCGCTCGAGACTTTGTCGAACTTACGACTGTTGCTATATATTTTTTCCTAGTCTTCTATATCTATCCTTATGGCTTTACTACATCTAGGTAGGTTATACTATATCATAACACTTACTTTAGTTTATTATTACTGATGTTTACTACCCAACTCCAGGTTACTCTCTCGCTACTTATCCTATATGTATAAATCTAAGTCCTTTTGTTCTTCCTCATTACTGTTCATCTTAAGAATGACGGCCTAATCTCATCTTATACTTTGGAACTTTTATCCGACTATTGTTGATTCACCTTAATGTTAATCTATTATCTACCACTGATAACTTGAAACCTCTTACGTAATACATTGTTGTTAGGGCTCGCGTCTCATCGAGGAACATCTGAAGTTATTTGCTTGATCCACCTAGGGACGACATAAATCTTCAATAACCATATTTCATAGCATCCCAACGTGATTCATCTTATAGGGGTATTCTAAACCCATGCAATTCATGAAATGACTTATCTTTGAATCATTACTCAATCGAAGGCCTAAATGTCATCCTCTTAACATTTATCACAATTACACCCTTATTCTCCTACCAGGGAAGCATTCCATCTCTTCTAACTGCTCATAGTATTAAACTCCTCCGAGTTCATTCAGGCTATATAGAGCTTTATATAACTTACGGAAACCATCAAATCTCTTATTTTGATTGGCTTAATCCTGAAGCCTTACCTATTCTCTTCACCTTCTCAATCACCTCTTCTTATCCTTACTCCTGTCCACATAAAACCTTTTTGCTCAACCATACTTTAGCTTGCGACCAACACATATCTATTTATTGTACTCACGACTTTCCTTTAACTTTCTAGAACCATACATTTCCATATGTTATTCTGGAACCTCAAGTGAAATATCATGCCATCTCTAGATCTTTTGTACTCTCTGAACTAGACCTCTCGGTACCTGGAAACCATAGTCTAGAAGATATGCAACTGACGACACAACTATCATTTGTGGATACTGAATCAGAGCGCCTCTAGCCCTCTATCTGAAGTCTAGACCATTCACAACCTTCTGCACTTGAGTATCTCGTACCTTCTTCACCTTTACCTTACATACCTTTAAATTTAGCATCGTATTTTCTGTCTCTTTCATAACTTCCTTTCCACATAGGTGGAATCTACATCCACAACTTGAAGCTCTACTATAATACTTGCACCTCTGGTGCATACAGAATCCGGTGGGAGCTTCATACTGACTTCTTATGAGGCTGGTAATCTTCTAATTGGCTTTATCATAGAGCCATTATAGAATATGGTTGTTGTACTATCTCTCTTGTACCTCTGATATTAAGAGTGATTCTACAATCATCGTAATCACGATTTCTATAATTATCTAGGTAATAATCAGACTCCTGATTTACTTAGCTGATATAACTCTTTAGATTCCTCTTCTCTCTCAGCCTTTAAGTAGATTGAAGCTATCTTCTGATCTACGACTCAAGGTATTAGTTATTACTTTCACCTTTGGTGGACGCTATGCAACATCCATAATATAAGCTTCTAAAAATTCAAGCTTTTCTCTGTGAAGCAGACTCAATTCTTTCTTTTAACTTATACCGGAGTCTCCTATAGCTGTAAGAATGTCAATATACATGTTGCATGGATAATACTATAAAATCTTAAGTGCGTTCATGATGTAACTAACTCTGGGTCATTGATCGAATAATTCCTTTTGTGCTTTCTCAGCTTTCTTTAGAAGTAAGCAATTACTTTTCCTGGTCGTTCTGCCACTTATTGCATGAGTACTTGGCTTATCTTAGTGCCTACACTGATTGGAATTTCGTGTAACTCATATGATCTCGAATATTACTTTGGATTTTACTTCCCGTTCCTTTGTCACGATAGGTGCCACTTTCTTATGGAGTGAAAACAATATTGTATTGATACTGTTGTTACAAGATCATTTTGTTCTTTAGGTCACTATGCTTATGTTGAAGCCTTCTTCCTTATTTTCCCAGCTAGTCTTTTGTTGTAGTATTTAGGGAAGACTCTCTGACTATTTAAAATTGCGAGTTTATTACATCATATACCCGATGTAAGTTTTGATGTTCTAACTCACCTATAAATATCCTTAGTTACATACCTTCGTTCCCTTGTTCTCATAGGGTAACTTCTGAATTCAAATTTTGATTGTCTCCCTAGTGGCACTCTCTTTTATTTCTCTATTACTTATAGGGTACCTTTAACTACCCCAACTCCTATCGGAATATTTCTCAAAGATTACGATGTCGTATCTGCGAGAGTGAATTTCCTATGCTAGGTTTCAATACGTTTATCTTGCATAATCTACTGATTTATATTAGACCTCTTTTTTAGCCATAACTAGGGTCTTCGTGAATCAACCACTAACTACTCGTTGGTCCATTCTCACATCTATATCCCATGTACTCTCTCTTAAATTATAACCTTTGTTTTAACTTACCACTCGCACTTATTATTCAATAACATCTGGTGTGGGAACCCTTACTGCCTTTTTCCGGCGTCGTGCTTGCATAATGTTCTGGAGTCATACTATATCTGTAGGATCTGAATAAATGCAATATCATTCCTTTCGCTATTTTACCGCATTCTTCCTTTACTATTCCATAGTTACCTGAACCATTTAACTTCGACTTAATACCATATCACACCATCTTCCCCCCTTTATGAAGATTTACATATAAATATTTTACCTCTTCATCTTCAACGTATTTTCACGTCTTCACTGACTCTAACTCGCCTTGCGGTAACCCTTCTTTCCCCAGATAACTGAATTTCTTATGCACGAGGGTGACACCTAGTGTAACTGGCACACTTAGTCCCTTAAGCTTAACTCTGCTCACAGTTCTTTCTTTAGGGAAGCGTCTTCTTGAATGACCTTTAAAGGTTATTCTTCAGTTGTCCATTCTATTATTGCTAGAACGCGATCACTAAAATTCCGACAATGTCGACTATTATCGCATCATTCGGTCCCTAATTTTATCTTGTTTACTAGCCCATACTAATATTTTATTACTCCGGGGGTCCAACTTAGCCTTATGGTAATCATGTTGGAGTGATCAACTCATATCTCGAAATGAGGATATGACTTTATGGCTTATACACTTTTATTGTCTCAAGGCCTGTCACCTCTTGTCTTTTCCTTCACTTGACTTTAGATTTAGTCATCTTGTCATATTTTGATTTACCGTTATCACCCATTTATCATACCTTACTCATAATGCTTCCTTTACTCTCTTCTTATTCTCCAGCTAATATTTCTGTCTATCACATTATCCTGAAAACTTCAACAAAACATTATTTCACTATTAGCTCCCCAGGCTCAATCCACTATTTTGGGTTATCTAACCCCAGCTGGATCCTAATATCCAATCCTTCTCTTAAACTATATGTGTTAGCTCCCATAGGGAATAACTGAGATGTGTGTGGCCAATTGTACATAGCTCTGTTACTATGGAAAGTAACTCAGAATGCTTATATTTCTTTGCCTGAATTGTATATACTGATAATCTTGACTAACTGGGTACCACGTATAATTCTTCACCTTGCTTCTTTTACTTGTTCAAAGTTATATCTACCTTCTGATTCTCTTATTGCTTTTTTCACCATATATATGGATAGATATTCATACCTTAGGGTTCCTTATCATGAAACTTACACGTCTTAGTACACACATGATCTGTTGAAGACCTCACATTTACTCATCGTAAGCATGATGCAAAATCGAGTTCTTTTGGCTCAACTCTTTCACAACCACATTCAATCTCTTACCAGCTGTCTTTTTAGATGTAGGTATCATTGTATTACGAATAAAATAAAACTTATGAGTTTGAATTCTTACAACTGAGCTCTACCACACGATATAGAGTAAGAAGAAAGAGTGACAATCCTAAATGCCCTGTAGCCTCCTGCTTATAAGTGTGGTGCACAACACACCTATAAACAAGTCTCTACTAGACACGACTTGTAGACTCCCTAGGATAGAGCTGCTCTGATACCAAGTTTGTCACGCCCCAAACCTGAAGAGGCGTGCCGGCACCCAGTGCTATACTCGGCCTGAGTATACCAATTTGTAACTGTGAACTCTAGAGGGATAACCCTCAACTTAGGCCGATGAGGCCATATTATGAATCATCTGAAAATAACGTCTACCACCAGCAATACTAAACTAAACATCTACATAGGGTTGGTAAAGCCATAATACAGATATATAAAATGTACAGAACTCATCTACAAGCCTCTAGGGATAACTGAATTGTATCATGGTCGCAACAGGGCCACGACCTACCCATCAAACATGTATATATAAAATGAACTCCAAGGTATAGGTTTGGTAACTCCGAGGAGTCAAAGAAAATCTGAAGATATGCTTACCTGCTGATACTGACTCATCTCTCTCAATATAGTAAGTAAAATATTTGTCCGGCCCTATAAGGCTCGGTATGTGTAACTGCTCTACCATAGTGGGCTCTCTCATAGGCGCTCGTCCATACTAGGCTCTGTATCTCGGCCATTCTGGGCTCGCTCATAGGCGCTCGACCACAGTAGGCTCGGTATATAACTTACCATCTAATCAGAGGTTGCCCAATAGGTACCTGCCCATCGATTATAGCTCGATAGTGGTGAAAATACTATAATACTGTATATATATATATATATATATATATATACACACACACACACACACACACTTTGCTCTCTTGTCTGAACAAAGACAAAACTAAACTGAATATGAAGTCCCGATAAGGGAGAATGCTGTGACCTATAAGACTAGGCCAATGAATGTAAATTCAGGAATATGAACTTCTCTTTAAGTCTCGTTATCAAGCACATATAGTTAGTGGATCATGCCAAAATAAAGGAAATGTTTAGCCTTAACATACCTTAACTCCATTGAGTCCTTAATACCTTTCAAGTAATTCTTCAAATAACTCAACTCAATCTACCACAGCATAAAGAAATTCAAAATCAGTGCTGAGTAAGGCTAAGTTTGTAACTTAAACTAGTAGCTCGTTTACGTAAATTTGGGCAGCATCTCCCTTGTAACTAGGCCCTACTCCAATACCATATAATAAAAACAACAAGATAAAAACAATAACAACATGCATGCATCATTTTCCAACCATATCTCCATCACAATATACCACAAAACAGCCTACACACCCTAATCACTTCATACATAAAACGACAATCAAATTAGTGTCAAACAACCTAAAAGATGCAACGATGAACGACCAGCCCGCTATTATGTCATTATGTGGTGTTTATCCACACCATTTCTCCTCCAAAACTCCATAAAACATCAGCACAAGAGGCAAACACCTGTGGACTACAAAATCGTCCACTGAAAGTGAAATAAATCGAACTCATGGCTTTCGATAACCGTCTCGTAAGTTCTAACTATTAGGAAATAAATTTATTAAGCTTCCTTGACAATTAAAATCTTAAATACAGAAAGTATAAATTTTCTTAACTATGAAATACCTTCCAAAACTCAAACTACAAAGAAAAAGAGAGGCGATATAGCGCTACTTACGTCGTAGGAATCGTTCTAATATTATCGCTTCTTGAATTTGTACCCGGGATGTAAATCTTCTTTGGAACCCTTGTAGAGAGCTTAAGGGTAAGTTTATGGGGGTTCTCTGGTCGTGTTCTATGAAAAATGAAGAGAGAGATGACTTAAAACCTATATATATCAACTTTTGAAAAGTCAAAGAGGTGCTATCTTGGCACCCTAGCATTGGCCCTTCTTCCGACGCTTATATCTTTTTATACGGATATCGTATGAGCGAACGGTTAAGAGAGTTAGAAACTAAATTCCAAGATCTTAAATTTGTTATATAATATCTCCCAAAACTAACTCATATAACACGCAAAATGTATTGCTCAAAAAGCTTTAGTGACACACCTACTTGTCACCTATGCAGTCTGTACAGGCTCGCCAAACTGCAAATATCTCTCTACTCCGATATCGTATCAACAAACGGTTTAATGAATTAGAAAATAGACTCATAGATAGTAAACTTGATATGTGTATCATCCCATAATTCCAAGTATATTTGTAGAAAAGCTTAGCTACATTTGACCTAAATTTCAGCATATATATGAATGTAACTTGTGATGACCTTTGCAAACTTTTGTTCCACATTTTGCTTGACTTCAAAACATAATACACGACTATGATATAACTAAAATAACTCATAGAATAACCTCATTATAATGTTAATCACCCTAGTCTCACCCCAAAAGTACATGTTATAACATTCGCAACTGATCGACTTTTGACGAGACTTATTTTCTTCAATTCGTTTAGCTTCTAAGCCTTCCAACCCTCTTGGTGCTTGTTATTCATGATCTTAAATATTTTTAACCTCCATGGTAACATGATTAACTTAATTTATGTACTTCCAAAGATGATCTCATTTCTAAGCTTATATCAGTTGACTTACAACGTACATTCATGTATGAAAACAAGGGGTGTAACATCATTCCCCCCCTCCCCCCCGAAAAATTCGTCCTCGAATGTTGGCTGATGCACTTATTAGTATCATAAAACATAGCTATTACGAATATTTTAATATTGTCTTTGCCATCTAGGCAATTGTTATGTGAATAAACCCAAAGGCCAAGGCATTTCCCCTGTTAGGCCTCTTTCTTACCCCAAGACTTGTTGTCGGAATTCATCCAATCTCGTAATAATTGCGACCTTCTGTCATGCAGTCGGTACGACTTTGTCCTTGTATGTGCACCTATGCAACTCTTATGTCCTTTCTCCTTCAGATTTTATCCAATCTCTAGGCCTCACCTTGGGAACATCTACAGAACTATGACAAATTGTTTGTCCCGATATATATAGGTGTACTGAAGTTCTTCGCTCGAGACTTTGTCGAACTTACGACTGTTGCTATATATTTTTTCCTAGTCTTCTATATCTATCCTTATGGCTTTACTACATCTAGGTAGGTTATACTATATCATAACACTTACTTTAGTTTATTATTACTGATGTTTACTACCCAACTCCAGGTTACTCTCTCGCTACTTATCCTATATGTATAAATCTAAATCCTTTTGTTCTTCCTCATTACTGTTCATCTTAAGAATGACGGCCTAATCTCATCTTATACTTTGGAACTTTTATCCGACTATTGTTGATTCACCTTAATGTTAATCTATTATCTACCACTGATAACTTGAAACCTCTTACGTAATATATTGTCGTTAGGGCTCACGTCTCATCGAGGAACATCTGAAGTTATTTGCTTGATCCACCTAGGAATGACACAAATCTTCAATAACCATATTTTATAGCATCCCAATGTGATTCATCTTATAGGGGTATTCTAAACTCATGCAATTCATGAAATGACTTATCTTTGAATCAGTACTCAATCGAAGGCCTAAATGTCATCCTCTTAACATTTATCACAATTACACCCTTATTCTCCTACCAGGGAAGCATTCCATCTCTTCTAAATGCTCATAGTATTAAACTCTTCCGAGTTCATTCAGGCTATACAGAGCTTTATATAACTTACGGAAACCATCAAATCTCTTGTTTTGATTGGCTTAATACTGAAGCCTTACCTATTCTCTTCACCTTCTCAATCACCTCTTTTTATCCTTACTCCTGTCCACCTAAAACCTTTTTGCTCAACCATACTTTAGCTTGGGACCAACACATATCTATTTATTGTACTCACAGCCTTCCTTTAACTTTCTAGAACCATACATTTCCTTATGTTATTCTGGAACCTCAAGAGAAACATCACGCCATCTCTATCTCTTCTATACTCTCTTAACTAGACCTCTCGGTACTTGGAAAACATAGGCTAGAAGATATGCCACTGACGACACACCTATTATTTGTGGATACTGAATCAGAGCACTTCTAGCCATCTATCTGAAGTCTGGAGTATTTACAACCTTCTGCACTTGAGTATATCGTACCCTCTTCACCTTTACCTTACTTACCTTTAAATCTAGCATCATATTTTATGTCTCTTTCATAACTACCCTTCCACATAGGTGGAATCCACATCTACAACTTGAAGCTCTAGTATAATACTTGCACCTCTGGTGCATACACAATCCGATGGGAGCTTCATACTGACTTCTTATGAGGCTGGTAATCTTCTAATTGGCTTTATGGTAGAGCTGTTATAGAATATGGTTGTTGTACTATCTCTTATGTACCTCTGATATTAAGAGTGATTATACAATGATCTCAATCATTATTTCTATAATTATCTAGGCAATAATCAGACTCCTGGTTTACTTAGCTGATGTAACTCTTTAGATTCCTCTTCTCTCTCAGCCTTTAAGTAGATCTAAGCTATCTTCTGATCTGCGACTCAGGGTATTAGTTATTACTTTCACCTTTGGTGGATGCTATGCAACATCCGTAATATAATCTTCTAACAATTCAAGCTTTTCTCTGTGAAGCAGACTCAATTCTTTCTTTTAACTTATACCGGAGTCTCCTATAGGTGTAAGATTGTCAATATACATGTTGCATGGATAATACTATAAAATCTTAAGTGCGTTCATGATGTAACTAACTCTGGGTCATTGATCGAATAATTCCTTTTGTGCTTTCTCAGCTTTCTTTAGAAGTAAGCAATTACTTTTCCTGGTCGTTCTGCCACTTGTTGTATGAGTACTTGGCTTATCTTAGTGCCCACACCTATTGGAATTTCGTGCAACTCATATGATCTCAAATATTACTTTATATTTTACTTCCCGTTCCTTAGTCACGATAGGTGCCACTTTCTTATGGAGTGCATACAATATTGTATTGAGACTGTTGTTACAAGATCATTTATTCTTTAGGTCACTATGCTTATGTTGAAGCCTTCTTCCGTATTTTTCAGCTAGTCTTTTATTGTAGTACTTAGGGAAGACTCTCTGACTCTTTAAAGCTGCGAGTTTATTACATCATATACCCGATGTAGTTTTTGATATTCTAACTCACCTATAAATATCCTTAGTTACATACCTTTGTGCCCTAGTTCTCATAGGGTTACTTCTGAATTCAAGTTTCGATTGTCTCCCTAGTAGAACTCTCTTTTATTTCTGTAACACTCATAGGGTACCTTTAACTACCCCAACTCATATTCGAATATTTTTCAAGGATTACGATGTCGTATCTGCTAGACTGAATTTCCTATGCTAGGTTTCAATACATTTATGTTGCATGATCTATTGATTTATCTGAGACCTCGTGTTTAGCCATACCTAGGCTCTTCTTGAATCAACCACTAACTACTCGTTGGTCCATTCTCACATCTATATCCCGTGTACTCTCTCTTAAATTATGTCCTTTGTTTTAACCTACCACTCGCACTTATTTACCAATAACATCTGGTGTGGGAACCCTTATAGCCTCTTCCCGGCATCGTGCTTGCATAATGTTCTGGAGTCGTAGTATATCTGTAGGATCTGAATAAATGCAATATCATTACTTTTTCCATTTTACCGTATTCTTCCTTTACTCTTCCATAGTTACCTTAACCACTTAACTCTGACTTAATACCATATCACACCATCTTCCCTCCTTTATGGGAGTATTAGTATTTAATGCTATGAAGATTTACTTATAAATATTTTACGTCTTCATCTTCAACATCTTTTCACGTCTTCACTGACTCTTACTCGCCTTGCGATCACCCTTCTGTGACCCAGATTACAGAATTTCTTATGCACGAGGGTGACACCTAGTGTAACTGGCACACTTAATCCCTTAAGCTTAACTCTGCTCACAGTTCTTGCTTTAGGGAAACGTCTTCTTGAATGACCTTTAAAGGTTATTCTTCTTTTGTCCATTCTATTATTGCTATAACGTGGACACTGAAATTCCCACAATGTCGACTATTATCACATCATTTGGTCCCTAATTTTATCTTGTTTACTAGCCCATAGTAATTTTTTATTACTTCGGGGTTCCAACTTAGCCTTATGGTAATCATGTTGGAGTGATCAACTCATATCTCGAAATGAGGATATGACTTTATGGCTTATACACTTTTATTGTCTCAAGGCCTGTCACCTCTTGTCTTTTCCTTCACTTGACTTTAGATTTAGTCATATTGTCATATTTTGATTTACCGTTATCACCCATTTATCATACCTTACTCATAATGCTTCCTTTACTCTTTTCTTATTCTCCAACTAATATTTCTGTCTATCACATTATCCTGAAAACTTCAACAAAACATTGTTTCACTATTAGCTCCCCAGGCTCAATCCACCATTTTGGGTTATCTAACCCCAGCTGGATCCTAATATCTAATCCTTCTCTTAAACTATATGTGTTAGCTCCCATAGGGAATAACTGAGATGTGTGTGGCCAATTGTACATAGCTCTGTTACTCTGGAAAGTAACTCAGAATGCTTATATTTCTTTGCCTGAATTGTAAATACTAATAATCTTCACTAACTGAGTACCACGTACCCTTCTTCACCTTGCTTCTTTTACTTGTTGAAATTTGTATCTACCTTCTGATTCTCTTATTGCTATTTTCACCATATAGATGGATAAATATTCATGCTATAGGGTTCCTTGTCAAGAAGCTTAAACGTCTTAGTATCCACATGATCTGCTGAAGACATCACATTTACTCCTCGTAAGCATGATGCAAAATCGAGTTCTTTTGACTCAACTCTGCCACAACCATATTAAATCTCTTACCAACTGTCTTTCTGGATGTAGGTATCGTTGTATTACGAATAAAATAAAACTTAGGAGTTTGATTTCATACAACTAAGCTCTACCACACGATCTAGAGTAAAAAGACCGAATGAACGCCCACCCCTAAGGCTCTGTATATAACTTACCATCTGATCAGAGGTTGCCCAATTAGGGCCTGCACATCGATTATAGCTCGATGGTGGTGAAAATACTATAATACTGAACTCAACTCAATCTACCATAGCATAAGGAGATTCAAAATCAGTGCTGAGTAAGGCTAAGTTTGCAACTTAAACTAGTAGCTCGTTTACGTAAATTTGGGTAGCATCTCCCCTGTAACTAGGCCCTCCTCCAATACCATATACCAAAAACAATAAGAACAAAACAATAACAACATGCATGCATCATTTTCCAACCCTATATCCATCACAATATACCACAAAATAGCCCTCACACCCTAATCAGTTCATACATAAAACGATAACCAAAGTAGTATCAAACAAACTAAAAAATATAACGACGAACGACCAACCCACCATTCCGTCATTATGTGCTGTTTATCCACACCTTTTTCACCTCCAAAACTAAATAAAACATCAGCACAAGACGCTAACACCGGTGGACTACTAAACAGTCCACTAAAAGTGAAATAAATCGAACTCACGGCTTCCAATCACCGTCCCGTAAGTTCTAACTATTAGGAAACGAATTTATCAAGATTCCTTGATATTTATAAGCTTATATACAGAAAGTAGGTATTTTATTAACTATGAAGTACCTTCCAAAACTCAAACTACAAAGAAAAAGAGAGGCGATATAGCGCTACTTATGTCGTCGGGATCGTTCTAATGTTATCGCTTCTTGATTTTGTACCCGGGATGTTAATCTTCTTTGGAAACCTTGTAGAGAGCTTAAGAGTAAGTTTATGGGAGTTCTCTGGTCGTGTTCTATGAAAAATGAATAGAGAGACGATTTACAACCTATATATATCAACTTTTGAAAAGTCAAAGAGGTGCTAGCTTGGCACCCTAGCATTGGCCCTTCTTCCGACGCTTATATCGTTTTATCCTGATGTCGTATGAGCGAAAAGTTAAGAGCACTAGAAACGAAATTACAAGACCTTCAATTTGATATATAATATGTCCCAAAGGTACCTCATATAACATACAAAAGGTATTGCTCAAAAAGCTTTAGTGACACACCTACTTGTCACCTATGTAGTCTGTGCAGTCTCGCCAAACTGTAAATATCTCTCTACTCCGATGTTGTATCGACAAATAGTTTAATGCATTAGAAACTAGACTCGTAGATCGTCAATTATATATGTGGATACACCCGTAATTCTAAGTAGTTTGGTAGAAAAGCTCAGCTACCTTTGACCTAATGTTCAGCATATTTATGAATATAACTTGTGATGACCTTTGCAAACTTTTGTTCCACAACTCGTTTGACTTCAAAACATAACACACGACTATGATATGACTAAAATAACTCATAGAATAATCTCCTTATAATGTTAATCACCCTAGTCTCACCCCAAAAGTACATGTTATAACATTCGCAACTGGTCGACTTTTGACTAGACTCATTTTCTTCAATTTGTTTAGCTTCTAAGCCTTCCAACCCTCTTGGTGATTGTTATTCATGATCTTAAATATTTGTAACCTCTATGGTTTCATGATTAACTTACTTTATGTACTTTTAAAGATGATCTTACTTCTGAGCTTATATTAGTTGACTTACAACGTACTCTCACGTACGAAAACATGGGGTGTAACACCTGTGAACGTAGTTGGTGCATGGATTTGACCCGCATCGATACATGGATACTGTATCGGGTTGTTATGATACATGGATTTTGTAATGGGATATATGGATCTTGTATGGGGGTACATGGATCTTGCAATTTGATCATGCATTCATATTCTTGATTCATTTATAGGCACTCATTTAAATGTTAATTGTTGCATGCCATATATATATATATATATATATGCTAGTTGGGAGCCTCGACTCCGTTTATTGAAGCATGCCAGCTTTACTAGCCACATTTGAGCAGCGTTACAATTATATGTTGAATTGGAAAAGCATGCTTTATGTCTCTCGATTACTTTATATCTTGATATATGTTGATCATGAGGATATTGATTGGTCCATCTCCAATCTTGATATTATTTCTGTATTGTAAGTATCTGGATGCATCTAGCCTCGCCACTACTTCTTCGAGGTTAGACTTGATATTTACTGGGTACCGACTATGGTGTACTTAAATTATGCTTCTGCACATTTACTGTAGGTTCTGAGACTGGTATTGCAGTATCCTTGAGCTGACTTGGAGTTGGAAACTTCGTGGTGAGCTACCATACTGATTGGATCTGCTACACACGGAGTACCGATCTTTATTTATCTCATGTTTATTTTCTTTCTCATAGACTTGTGTGATTATGTATTGAGATTTGTACTCCTTCAGTAATTGCTCGTATGCTGGTGTCAGCTAGTTCTGGGGTTGCACTGTTTTGGTCGTATTTGGACCTTGTTATACTTGCACCTGATTTTTTACTATTTGAGATAAATCCTGCTTTTATTAAGATATAACTCTATTAATTATAGAAAATTGGACTAATGTAAACATAGTCTAAAGCTCTAGTACAACTGCCTGAGAAAATAGAACAGTACTGAAATAAAATGAAAGGAAGGAGAGTCAAGGTCGGCAAGCGTCATAGCAACTATCTCGACGTCTCCGAGTAGGTACTAACACCAGATCTAGCAATCACCACGCCCAGATATACCTGGATCAGCACACGAAGTGTTGAGTGTAGTATGAGTACAACCGACCCAGTGTACTCAATAAGTAACAGGAATAACCTTAGGCTAAATGTAGTGACGAGCTCAGAAAGATACAGTCTGAATCAAAATAATGACAACACATATATAACAAGATAATGACAGTAATAACTTAGAGAAACTTCCATATTCAGCTCGTACATAATACACAAAATTAGGCATGCTTTCAAGTTCAACAACTTAAGCTCAACACTGATAAAATATGCCAAGTATAGCTAGCATGAGGAATGTTACATCTCTATGCCTACATGTCAAACATGTATGTAAAATGTAATACATCACAGTGATAATCTTAGGTACTCACACTCTCAGAGTACTCAATCTGTCTGTCCCAAAGTCCCACTCATCACACATAACCACTCAGCATTGTACAGTACTTGCGCTCACTACTAGTATGTCAGACTCCAGAGGGGAAAATCCTGCCCAAGCGCTAATATAAAGCCAATATGGCCTACTGCGGCGTGCAGCCCGATCCCATAAAAATAGATAAGAGACCAAGGCATGCTGCAGCGTGGAGCCCGATCCCATAAATAAGCCAATAAGGCATGCTGCAGCGTGTAGTCCGATCCCATAAATATCATTCACAATCCGACTCTCATGTCCCAACTCAGTCATCAATATCTCTAGTCTCACGGGCTCAGAAATCTAATACCACTCAACCCGAACAAAGATAACATGATGTAACAGTTAATGATAACAGATATTGAGATATAATATGCTAATGAATAAATATGACTGAGTACATAATTGCAACTTAAGCAAATAACTCAACAGTAAAAATGACCTTTGTGGGTCCCAACATAATAAGCACATAGCCTAAACATGATTCTAAAATGGATCATAACTCAATTACTCTAACACGTAGGAATTGTATGGATAGGAACGAGACTAGATAACTACACAGTACCACAGAATCAACCGAGTCATAATTACCACGGTGCACGCCCACACGCCCGTCACCTAGCATGTGCATAACCCCAACACCAACCATATATCATGTATTCCAGGGATTCATACCCTCAGTACCAAGTTTAGAAGTGTTACTTACCTCAAAGTGCGCAACTCAATTCTCCAACAAACCCTTGCCTCGCGAATTGACCTCCGAACGATTCGAATCTAGTCACAAATAACTTAATATAATCCATACAAGCTATTGGAATTGATTCAATAGGATAAATCTAAGTTCTTTAACCAAATTCAAAAATTCAACCCCAGTCCACGCCTCAGAACTCGACAAAATTTACAAAATCCGAACGCCCATTCAATAACGAGTGCCATACCAAAATCATCCTAATTCCAACCATAAATCGACCCTCAAACCCCCAATTCTTACTCTCTAATCCCTAGTCCCAAATCCCCCAAATTTCACCTTAAAACACATAATATAGGTGTATAAATCAATGGGTATTCAATATTATTAGACAAAAGTAATCAAAAATAGCTTACCTCTTGATTTGTATAGAAATCCCTCACAAAAATCGCCCTTATCCGAGCTCCCCAAATCAAAATATAAAATAATACTCTAACCCTCATTTTTGAAATTTTAGTAGTCTGCCCAGATGCCCTTCTTCGCGAACGCGGAAGAAGCCTCGCGTTCGCGAAGCACAAAAATCTCAACTGCCAAATTCCTCTTACGCGAATGCGACATACCAGTTGCGAACGCGATGACTAAGAAC
Organism: Nicotiana otophora; assembly: GCA_000715115.1. Lineage (NCBI taxonomy): Eukaryota > Viridiplantae > Streptophyta > Magnoliopsida > Solanales > Solanaceae > Nicotiana > Nicotiana otophora. The sequence continues at coordinate 97,143 of AWOL01S0038961.1, forward strand.
ACATATCTTCACGATCGCGGTCCTAGCCACGCGATCACATTGAACAAATCACCTGCCGCCCTAGGCGTGACCTCCTTTTTTCGCGAACGCGACCTTCTACATGCGTTCGCGATGCATAACTCTCAGAACCTTCGCGAACGCGTACCACTTCTCGCGAACACGTAGAACAATTTTCACTAGTCGCCCAAATGCTCTTCGTGATTGCGAAACCTCCCTCACGAATGTGTATAAGGAAACCAGATTCAGCAGTTACAGCAGTCCAACAAGTCCAAATATGAGCCGAACATGATCCTAATCACATTGGAGGCCCTAGGTACCGCATCAAAACATACCAACACATCCTAAAACATCATACGAACTTAGGTGAAGCCTCAAATCACATCGAACAACAACGAAATCACAAATGGCACCCTAGTTAAAGCCTAATGAACTAATAAACTTCCAACTTCTAAAACCAATGTCGAAACACACCAAACCAACTCCGATTGACCTAAAATTATGCACACAAGTCATAAATGAAACAACAGACCTATTCCAACTCTTGAAACCAAATGTTCGAGCCCGGTATCAACATACAAAGCTATCAAACCATCAAAACTCCATTTCGAGTCATTTACTCATAAGTCAACATCCGGTCAACTCTTTCAACTTAAGCTTCCAACCTTGGGACTAAGAATCCCAATTCAATCTGAAACATCTCCGGAACCAAACCAACCACCCTAGAAAATCACATAACCACAAATGAACATAGAATAAAAAACCGTCCAGGTCATTACATCAACCCTCACACATATGCGCATCCATAGCACATAGCTATCATAAATAACTCAGGCAACTAGTGCCTCAACCAAGTCTAGATAGGATACTTACCTCAAGCAAGCCAAATCAAAGACCTATGGACAGTTCAAAACTAGCAAAAAGCAACTCAAAAGCACCTAATAATGCCAAAGGAAACAAACTCAATCGATAAAGGTTGAATCTTTAATCAAAAACTCAAAGTCAACCAAAAGGTACAACCCGAGATCGCACCTCGAAACCCAACAAAACTCTCAAATTCTGATAATCATTCAATTACGAGTCCAAGCATACTAAGTTCACTCAAATACGACTTCGAATCGATGTCCAAAACTTAAATATTCACTCTAAGAATATTTAGACAAAAATCCCCAATTTCTCTTTTAGAATCATCAAACAAATGCCAAAATCGAGGATGGAATCATGGAAGATAATCAAACCCGAGTAGAAAATACATACCCAAATTCATGTGGTGAAAATCCTCTCCAAAATGGCCTAAAACTGAGCTCCAAATCTCCAAAATGAGAATGCAAACCTCAATCCTCGAGTAAATAGAAGTGCCAGGAATCTTCTTTTCTGCGATCGCCCATCCGCTTTTGCAACGTCTTTCTGTGATGAACATTCTGCTTTTGTGATAAATCACTGAAGCCTGACCTCTTGCACCTGCGAAATATACTCCGCTTTTGTTACATCGCATGTGCAAGGAAATGCACCGCATTTGTGCCCATTTTGCTTCGGGGCCAAAGCTATCTCATTTGCGCCTTCACAGATGCGCTAAAATCTATGCATTTGCCGTCTCTTGCCCCAAGATCCAGTTTCGCTTCTGTGCTACCATTGCTGCATCTGGGGCTCTACACCTTTGCCCAAGGCTCCGCAGGTGCTGTCACACTATATCTCTGCCCAAACCAGCATCAGCCAACATGTTCCCTAATGATCTGAACCTTGTCCGAAATTCATCCATGTCACAATCCAGAATTTTCACCTTTGGGCCGTGATGACGCCTAACATTTCATTTGCTAGGCAAGCCAACATTAGAGGATCTTCAAGCCAATTTTTAATAAATTCAAATAAGTAAAACCAATTAAGCCAAAATGAAACAAAAATGGAGTACAAAATGACATAAAACCAATGATATCTAAGTACAGCCCGGATCTGGAGTCACTAGTTCACGAGCTTCTAGAATCTCCACAAAATTGGGTTTAAAATAAATACAACTGTCTCGAATGAAAAGAACAGTAAATAGGGGAAATAGAATGGGACTTTAAGGTCTGCGGACGCCAGCAGATCTATCCAGAGTCTCCAAATGCCAATCCGAGCTGGTACGCCTCACGGACATCTGGGACCAGTACCAAAATCTACACAAGAAGTGCAGAGTGTAGTACGAGTACAACCGACCCAATGTACTCCCTAAGTATCGAGCCTAACCTCGACGAGGTAGAGATGAGGCTATGCCAGGACACCCACATAATTAAACCTATACAGACGGAAATATACATACAAAATAACAACAAATAAAGAATTTACAAGTACAATTGGAAGGGGACATGGAAAAGGGGTACAAGATACGATAACTACAATAGGGAATAATAACAAGAATCAGTCAATAGACCTTTAATCAACAAAATGAACAAGCATAATAGATAAAATAGCATGGCATCACCCTTCGTGCTTTTACTCTCAGCCTCACTATGAAATAGTAACGACATGGCATCACCCTTCGTGCCTTTACTCTCAATCTAACCATAAAATGATAAATACAGTACGACATCACCCTTCATGCTTTTACTCTCACTTTCATCATGAATCATTAGATATGGCACAACATCACCTTACGTGATTTGACTCTCAAATACGGCACGTCATCACCCTTCGTTCTTTAACACTCACCCTTACCATGTAATAGTTAACATATAACAATAGGGAGATGGAATAAGCAATATCAAGTCTTCTGTCAAAAATAGTTCCACAATACCAATCTCAACTTCTGAAACAATACTCAATTATCACAGATAGTTCATAAGTACGGAAAGAACGATCAATTTATCAATTAAATAGTCTAAGCATGGATATCACGATCAAAGAAAGTGATAAATTGCAAGAAACAAGTCCTACCCGCATGCTTTAACCCAATAACAACGCATATGTACTCGTCACCTCACATATACATTGTATCCAATATTTAAACAAGTAGAAAATAGGCAAACAAGTCCTAATCCCTCAAATCAAGGTTAACCATGACACTTACCTCGCTCCAAAAGTCGACTCAAAGCTCTACCGGAGTCTTTCCCCTAGAATCAGTCTCCAAACCATTCGTATCTAACCACAATTGGCTCAATAATGTCAAATGTTTCTAAAGGAATCAATTACAATGGATAAATCTAGGATTTCCACACTTTTCCCCAAAAAGGCAAAAATCGACCCCGGGCCCGCTTGGTCGAAACCTGAGGTTCAGACCAAAATCCATTTTCCAATTCACCCCCGAGCCCGATTATGTAGTTAGTTTCGGAATCCGACCTCAATTTAAGGTCTAAATTCCTAATTTGCAAAAATCCTCAATTCTTCCTAAATTCCTAGTTTTCTACCATCGAAGAACAAAGATTATGGCTAGAAATTAATGGGTGATGTTAGAAATGGAAGAAAATGAGTTAAAGTGTAGAAACCTATGAAGTGATGTTGAGTTTTCTCTTAAAAATTGCCTCTAGGCCGAGCTCTAATGGAGAGTTAATGAATAAAATGAAAGAATCTCGTTTTTGGTCTGTTTTAAGGTCTGGGCGTCAGGCCTTGTTCGCGTCCGCGAAGTGCAGCAGCCTAAACGGCCTTCGCGTTCGCGAGTCCTCTCACGTGTTCGCGAAGGCTGCTCCCCCCGGAATTTGCGTTCGTGAGCCAATGCTCGTGTTCGCATAGAAGAAACAATGATCCCTCTTCCTAGGTCACAAGCGTACGCGTTCGCAGCAAGCTGGTCGCGTTCGCGAAGGGTAAGGTCCCCATTACTCCGCGTTCGCGACCCAGCTACCGCATTCGCGTTGGAGAAAATCCCACCCAGCCTAGTTCACTCTTTGCGTTCACGGGAGTGCCTTCACGAACGCGAAGAAGTTAACACCAGAACTAGCAGAAGATAAGAAAAAACTAGATTTTCAAAGAACTAAGGTCCGTAGGCTATCCGAAACTCACCCGAGCCCTCGGGGCTGCAAACCAAATTTGCACACAAGTCCAACAACCTCATACGAACTCACTCGCGCGATCAAAACACAAATTTAATGCCTAGAACTATGAATCGGACACCAAATCAAATGCAATTTTCAATAAAACTTTAGAACTTCTATTTTAACAACCGGACGTTCGAATCACATCAAACCAACTTTGTTTCTCATAAAATTTAACAGACAAGTCATAAATATAGTAATGGGCCTATACCGGGCTCCGGAACAAAAATACAGACCCAGTATCAACAAAGTTAAACACTGGTCAATTCTTTAAAGTCATTAAGCCTTTAAACTTTACATTTTCGACAAAAAAAGCGATAACTCGAGCTAGGAATCTCCGAATTCGATTCCGGGCATACGCCTAGGTCCCAAATCACGATACGGACCTAGTGGGACCGTCAAAATATGGATCCGAGTCCGTTTGCTTAAAATATTGATCGAAGTTAACTCAAATAGATTTTTAAGACAATTTCATATTTTTTCAATTTTAACATAAAAGCATTTTGGAAAAACACCCATACTGCGCACAAAAATCGAGGAAGGCTTAAGGAAGCTATTGGAGGCTTCGAAGCATAGAATTAAACCAATAGGGAACCACTCTAACTCTCACTCATGAAAATACCAGAAGTCTCTAAACCAATAGGCTCAACTCCGAATACAAGCGACAATTATCAATCCATTCACCAATTACACTATTCACGGTCAATTATAGACTTATGGAGCCTAATAAAGCGAATATACAAACCCCTGAGCCTCTAAAATCCTTACTCAACTTGTTCAATATCCCAATACACTAAAAATAATGCCAACAACCTCTTGAACTACACTCGTTAAACCAAGACCACTAATAAATATATATCATCATACTAAAGTAGATCACAACACATCTTATACCATACCACAAGCCCTATCAAGCACAAATCTTCCTAAATCATTCACCAGAGTCATGCATATGACATGCTATCTAACTATCAACACAACTTGTTTGTTCACAACTCCAAGAGATAGTCCCACCTCTAGAATCTCAACCTCTATAACTCAAAAGTGTAAGATTCCTTATCCTAGTAACTTGCACATGCCCACTCAAACACAATTACGAAGCTACACCTGCAAGAATCTTGAAATGTGCACTTTCATTACCCCTTCCATATTAACTAACTGCAATCTAAACCTCAACAACTGACTATAATATAAATGTTGTATCTCTTTGTCTAATTTCCCTTAAACCTTATTGGCAAGCATACTCTACAACATATTCCCTTTATTGATGATGATGAGTAACCCAAATCAGTGCCATCTATAATCTCAATACCTATGTGAAGAAAAATCGTGACTTGCAAAGTAACCCAAATCGCACATGACTTACCATATCCATCATGGTTCCATCTCTAAGCATAAGAATCCCATTTTCTTCTCTAAATAACAAGTAAAATAGTCCTCAAGCTCCTAGGAACCCACTTACAGGATAAATAACTATTAAAATGAACCTTTTCATTCAACCAAATCACACAGACTATCAAACCCCAAAAGTTTACCACCAAAGCACTTATAATGTACCATCCTACCAAGGAAACCGATCACTTCCATTATCATGCCGATCTAAGCCGTCGCTATACTGATTTAACTTTCTCACTCTTAAGCCGCCTTCAAGGCAATATTTCTATTTCCTAATTCATTGTAGTGTTTACCATATTCAACCTAAGTGAACCCCAATATGAAACTATGTTATCCTAAGATCCACAAGCCACTTTATTTCTTCTCATGCATCCAATGGTACCTCAAGCTGACATGTTTATCTAAGGATCCCTTTATTCAATCTGAAACTATTCTGCTCATCTCTATGTCCTACATTGTAGATCCAACAATAAAACAAAAATGCTCCAAGTCTCAATTAAAATCCAATTCAGTCTCAAGTCCTTAGCCGCATAATGAATTCGGTAAACCTTAAGAGCCACATCCACATTAGAACCATCCTTGAGATTCATCCACTCTACTCTAGTCCCTGATGCATAGCCATCACGTGCCTAACTATTGGTGCTTTGTTCGCACATGAATACTTGGAGAAGCAACCGAATGAATCTTGTCTCCCTGCATGCTATTCCCATAAAGGATATCAAACCTGAGTCATCCCACAATTTGCCTATATGAATAAGGTGTAGTACGTCATATAACCAGCAAGTTCCTTGCCCAAATCATCCTTGATATCACTCTCTCGAGTCATAACTTGTCCACAAGTGCACCTTAGTTAAGAAAACTATAACATCGCTTGCCCATATGATCCCGTCATCAATGACAAACTCCTCCACTCGGCTCATACCCATAATCACATTATCCCTTCTTAACTACCATGATCTCACACTGTTTCTCAGCTAAATTTATCATAAGCTCATATAGAACTAATCATAACACATTCCATATTGTCTTCCAAATGCATACTGATCCTCATTGTCATGACCAAATTCCCACTATAAGCCGTGATGACGCCCAACGTTGCCTCTAGGGAAGCCAATGGTTACCTATTTAATTATTCATTTTATTACATTAAAATCATAAAATTTATTTAATAAAGAAACTAAGTATAAAAGATCATGGTAATATAATGCATAAATAAGATATGAAAATAAAAGGGTAATAATATTAGGCAAAACCATAAACATCTACTAGTAATTCCCAAAACCCAGTGTCACAAGTGCACGAACAATCTAGTAGAATATACAAAACCCCTACAACTACTGCCTAAAATAAAATAGACAGAAATAGTAAATACAACAAGGAGGAGACTTCGAGTCCTGCCGAATGGAGCATGAAAAGAAGCTCACTACTGGGCCTCCGGATAAGGTTGGTACGCGCCCGAATGGATACCAGATGTACATGCCTCAGTACCTACACAATTTGTGCGTGCTACAGAGAAGTGGCGTGTGAACTGGTCCTAAGTCAAGGGAAGTGAAGCTGCTGGCGTGCTACAGAGATAAGACTACCACCATCTATGGACCTCCAACTACAATATGGTGAAGTTCACCCCGTTGGACTCCAATACCCCCATGTTATGTAGCATGCCCCTACAATGATTAATAAAGTCCTATGGGTCCTCCTGTCGCTCACCCCCAAAGAC
>AWOL01S0038962.1:0-59744 GCA_000715115.1 Nicotiana otophora
ACAATATGGTGAAGTTCACCCCGTTGGACTCCAATACCCCCATGTTATGTAGCATGCCCCTACAATGATTAATAAAGTCCTATGGGTCCTCCTGTCGCTCACCCCCAAAGACAGGCCTAGTCCATCTGTCCAGCCGCTTCTACTGCTCAACGGCCATGGTTGGTCTGGACTCTAGTATAACCGTTGCAACTGGCTGGGCCCCGCCCGCAAGTAGTGCACCTGGTGTCTGATAAATGGCAGAAGTGTACCCTGGAGCCTAAGCGATAGGAGTCTGTGCTCCCCCTCCCGCCTGAGATATGGCCGGATCTGCCAGAAATAGTCCGGCCTGAGTCATTGGATCCATGAACCGCAATACACGGCCTATAGCCTCCTAAAATCTAGGTGTAGTCATGAAATCCGCCGAGGCTGGCTCAGCTGCAGGCGCCTCATCCTGCTCCTCAATAATAGGATACTCCACTGGATCCATTGGTGATACAATGGGAGCAACTCTAGGATGCCCTCATCCTCCAACAGGAGGTGCGGCCCTCCCTCGGCCTCTACCTATGCCTCTAACAGTTGGGGAAACCACCCCTCTACTGTCGGGTACAATTGTAGCCCGCGTTCTCACCATATGTGAGAGAATAAAAGAAAGATACTTAACACAACATCAACTGCACTATAGGAGATGAAGATGAGAAGTTTCCTAACACCCTATAGCCTCTCGAAGATAGGTACGAACGCCTCCGCACCGATCCGCAAGACACTATTAGGCCTGTTCATGACTCGTGAGACCTATGTGAACCTAGTGCTCTGATACCAAGTTGTCATGATCCAATTCACACAATAGGCCGTGATAGCGCCCAATGTCGCAAAAAGGCAATCCAACGGTGAACTTCCCATTTAATTGTTCATTTTATTACTTTAAAAGTCATGAATTTTATATAATAAATAAACTAAGTATAAAAGATCATGCTAATATAATATATAAATAAGACATAAAAATGAATTGGTAATAATATTAGGCAAAACCATAACATCTAGTAGTAATTCCCAAAATCCGGTGTCACAAGTGCATGTGCAATCTAGTATAATATACAAAACTCCTACAACTACTGTTTGAAATAAAATAGACAGAAATAGTAAATACAACAAGGAGAAGACTCCAGGTGCTGCAGAATGTAGCATGAAAATCAGCTGACCACTAGGCCTCCGGATAAGGTGGGTGCGCGCTCGAACGGATACAAGATGTACCTGCCTCACTACCGGCACAATTTGTGTAGAAGTGTAGCGAGAGTACGTAAATAATATGTACCTAATAAGTATCTAGTTTAAACTCAAAGAAGTGGTGTTGAGGGGTCGACATTGATACCTACTAGAGGTCAAATAATAATAATGTGCAAGAATTATAACTAAGCATGAAATACAATAATGACAGTAGGATTAGAAGCAATAAATAAGTGATTCTTTATAAAAGTACCAATCTAAAATCCCCGAATATCACACGCCAATTTCAGAAATTATAGGCCATCAAGTAGTTACGAATTCTCAAATCATGAGGAAAATATCAAGTATAATCGGACTCCTAGTGACATCACGCACAAGTTATACCGAGGTCGTACAGTGCGATCCATAATAATCGTGTAAATACACTACCGTGGTCGTATATCCCGATCCATGGATGCATCTCATTATATATAAATATTGCTGAGGCGTTCGGTCCGATCCACAGGAATGGGGAAAAGCTTCGGACTAGGGGACATACATTCACGACACCAAGATAGGCACATAAAGGAGCATAAATACTCTATCAAAATCGAATAATTCACCAAAATCAAAGTAATGAAGCTCGATCTAACATAATCTCTAATCTAATTTCAATAATTAATACAAGTAATAGAACAAACAAGTTGGTTTAAATAATATAAATATTGCATGGTAAAGCCCTATGTCTACCCGGACATAACATGATTTTAGCTACGTACGGACTTTCGTCATTTCATGTGTACGTAGCAACCATAATTATTAATAAATATCAATTTAAATACCTATGGGGTTAATTCTCTCTTACAAGGTTAGGCAAGAGACCTACCTTGCTCCCAAGTTTTCCTACTTGGCTCCTCAACCACACTAATTGCCACAAATCGATGCCGAGCAATCCAACACTAGCCAAAGGTCGTAAAGCCAATTAATATATGCTCAAAAGTTCATAATTTAACTATTAGAATAATTAACCAACCCAAATTGAAAAGTCTCTAAAACGCGTCTCGGGGTCCACATGCCTGGATTCCTGAAATTTGCGTAGACAAATATTACCTGTGACCTTACGGACTCAAATATATAATTTTTACTCAATTTCATAATCATTTTCGTGGTCAAATCCAATTTTTTTCAAACCCTAGGTTTTTCAACAAAATCTCATAATATCTACAATTTCTATGTTAAAATCTACCCATAATCTTTGTATTAATCTCACATTGGGTAGGAATAACTTACCTTAAAATGCTAGATGAAAAATCACCTTCCAAGAGCTCCGAAATTGGCCAAGAGAAGTGGAAAATAAAAAAGAATGGCCTAAGTCCCATTTTTTATTAAGTTTCTGCCTAGTGATCCCTTAATTGGACTCCTAGTGACATCACGCACGGGTTATGCCAAGGTCGTATGGATCGATCCATAATAATTGTGTACATACACTACCGAGGTCATACGGCCCTATCCATAGATGCATCTCATTATATACAAATATTGCTGAGGCATTCGACCCGATCCACAGGAATAGAGAAACTCTTCAGATTATGGGACATACGTTTACGACACCAAGATAGGCACATAAAGGAGCATAAATTTTCTATCAACAATCAAATATTCTGCTAAACTCAAAGTAATAAAGCTCGATCTAACATAATCTCTAATCCAATTTTAATTATTAATACAAGTAATTAAACTAACAAGTTGGGTTCAAATAATACAAATATTGCATGATAAAGTCCTATGTCTACCCGGACATAACATGATTTTAGCTACATGCAGACTCTCGTCACTTCGCGCGTACGTAGCACCCACAATTATTAACAAATAATAATTTAAACACATATGGGGTTAATTCCCTCTTACAAGGTTAAGCAAGAGACTTACCTCTCTCCCAAGTTCACTAATCGGCTCATCAGCCACACTAATTGCCTCAAATCGACGCCGAGCAATCCACAACAAGCCAAAGGTCGTACAAACCAATGAATATATTATTAAAAGTGCATAATTTAACTATTAAAGTATTTAACCAAACTGAATTGGAAAGTCCCTAAAAGTAGATCCCGAAACCTACGTGCCCGGATTCCGGAATTTTCATAGACAAATGTTACCCATGACCTTACGAACTCAAATATATAATTTCTAATCAATTCCATAATCATTTCCGTGGTCTAATTATATTTTTATCAAACTCTAGGTTTTTCAACATAATCCCATAATTTCTACAATTTTTATGTAAAAATCTACCCATAAAATGTGTATTAAACTCAATTTGGATAAGAATCACTTAACTTAAAATGCTAGAGGAAAACTCCCATTCCAAGAGCTCCAAAATCGGCCAAGAGAAGTGGAAAAAAAAAAGAATGGCCTAAGTCCCAATATTTATTAAGTTTCTGCCAGTGATCCCTTCTTCGCGATCACGAAGGCTAGCCCAGCTAGCGCATCAGAACGCGACTTGCCTTTCGTGAATGCGAATGACAATTGACCTGCAGACCCTAGTCCCAACCCTTTCTACGTAAACGTGTGACCCGCATCGCGAACGCACAAGTCACAGGTCATAAGCCTTCGTGAACGCGATCCCTTGATCACGAACGCAAAGAGAAAAAAATACTTCAGCCCCAAATCTTTCATCGCGAACGCGAAGAAACCTCCGCGTTCACGATAAAGGACACTAGTAGAAGCAAATCTGCCATATTAGACTTAACTCCGGTTGGTCCGAAACACACACGAGCCATCCGAGACCCAGTCCAAATGTACCAACAAATCTATAAATATAATACGGACCTGCTCGAAGCCTCAAAACACCTAAAACAACATCAAAACAAATAATCGCACCCACAAACCATATTAAACAACTTGTGGGCTTCAAACTTCTTCAACTAGCTCCGAACTTTACAAATCACACTTAAACAACTCGGAATGACGCCAAATTTTTGGCACAAGTCATAAATCATCATATAAACTTATTCCCTGGCTCGGAATCCCAAACAGACATAGATAACACCAAAGTCTACTTCAAACCAAATTTAAGAAACTCTAAAGCCTTTAGAATGCCGACTTTCAACATTGAGCGCTGAAACTCTCCCTGATCACTCAAAATTCGATCCAAACAAATGCCATGTTCAAAATCATTATCAAACCTATTGGAACCATCAAATCCTGTTTCTGAGGCCGTTTACTCAAAATGTTGACTCAAGTCAAACTTGGCCACCTTAAGCCACTATTAAGGAACTAAGTATCAAAATTCAACCCGAACCCTTCTGAAACCAAACCAACCATCCATACAAGTCATAAAACAGTAAAAGCACATACGAGAAGTCTTAACTTGGGGAAAGAAGACCTAGAAGACAAAATGACCGGTCGGGACGTTACATTCTCCACCTCTTAAACAAATGATCGTCCTCGAACGAGTCTAGAATCATACCTGTAGTGCTGAATAAGTATGAACATTTGCTCTGCATGTCCTTGTTTCTCTTCCAAGTTGACCTCTCGATTGGTTGACCCCTCCACTGGATCTTTACCACAAAAATCTTCTTAGACCTTAACCGGCGGACCTGCCTGCAACAATGGCAACTGGATCTTCATAAACCTAGCTCTCATCTAGCTAAACCGTGTTGTAATCTAACACATGTGACCTGTTGGCATGGTACTTCCAGAGCATATACATATGGAAAACCGGATGAACTCTCAATAGACTAGGAGGCAAATCAAGTTTGTCAGCAACCACTCTAATTCTCCCTAACACCTCAAATAGACCAATGAACCTCGGACTCAGCTTGCCCTTTTTTTCCGAAACTCATGATACCCTTCATCGGTGAGACTTTCAAGAGAACATTCTCGCCTACCACAAATGATAAATCACGCACCTTCTGATCCGCATAATGCTTTTGTTTGGACTGAGTTGTGCGAAATCGCTCCTGAATCAATTTTATCTTATCCAAGGCATCCTTTACCAACTCAGTACCATATAACCTAGCCTCGCCGGACTCAAATCAACCGATGGGAGAACGACATCGCCGGCCATACAAGGCCTCAAATGGAGTCATCTCGATGCTGGACTGAAATCTATTTTTATAAGAAAACTCGGTCAAAGGCATCCCACTGCCTTCCGAAATCAATCTCATATGCTTAGAGCATATCGTCCAGAATCTGAACCATCTACTCTGACTACCCGTTAGTATGCAGATGAAAGGTCGTGCGGAGATCTACCCGGGTAACCAACTCACTTTGTATTACTCTCTAGAAATGTGAGGTGAACTGATGGCCTCTATCTGAAATGATGGAGGCAGGCACGCCATGCAACCGAATAATATCCAATATATAAATCTGGGCCAACCTCTCTAAAGATTACTTAGTAACTATCAGAAAGTGTGCCGACTTGGTCAACCTGTCGACAATGACCCAAACGGCATCATATTTCCTCAATGTCTGCGATAACCCAACTACGGAATCCATAGTGATGCACTCTCACTTCCACTCTGGTATAACCATCTGCTGAAGCAAGCCACAAAGCCTCTAATGCTCATACTTAACCTGCTGGAAATTTAGACATCTCGCCACATACTCAACTATATCTTTCTTTATCCGTTGCCACCATCAATGCTACCTCAGGTCATGATACATTTTCGTAGCACCTGGATGAATAAAATACGTGAACTGTGTGCCTCATCTCCATCAACATTAGGAACACATAGGCAACCTTGAAGCTGCAGAACACCATCATCACCGATAGTAACCTCTTTGTAACCACCTTGTAGCACAGTATCTCTAAGAACTAGCAAGTGCGGATCATCAAACTGACGAGTCCTGATCTCCTCAAATAAATAAGACTAAGCCACAACACATGCAAGAACTGGACTAGGCTCCGAAATATTGAACCTCACAAGTCTGTTAGCTAAGGACTGAATCTCCAAAGCCAATGGCCTCTCCTCTACCGAAATGAATGACAAACTACCTATACTCTCATCCTTTATTCTCCAGGCATCTGCACCCACATTCACCTTTCCCGGATGATAGAGGAATGTAATATCATAATGTTTAAATAACTTAGACACCTGCGATGCCTCAGATTAAGGTCCATTTGGTTAACAAATGCTGCAAACTTCATTGATCGTTGTAAATTTTGCACGACATCCCATAAAGATAATGCCTCCAAATCATCTGAGCATGAACTATCGCGACCAACTCTAAATTGAGCACGTGCTAATTCTTCGCATGGGGCTTCAGCTAACGTGACACATATACATTAACCCGCCCCTCTTGAATCAATACACAACCCAAACCAATGCGTGAAGCATCACAATCACAATATACATCCTTGAACCGGAGGGTAATACTAACACAGGTGCAGTAGTTAATGCGGTCTTGAGATTCTGAAAGCTCGACTCACAATCATCAAACCAGCTGAACAGAGCACTCATCTGGGTCAATCTAGTCAAAGGATTTGCAATAAATGATAATTCCTCCATGAGCCAACAATAATAACCTACTAACCCCATGAAAATCCTAATCTCGGTCGCTGTGGTAGGATGAGACCAAATCTGAACTGGCTCGATCTTCCTAGGATCCACCTTGATACCCTCACCTGATACAACATGCCGCGAGAAAGCCATAGAATCTAACAAGAACTGGCACTCGGAGAACTTGGAATATAGCTTTTGATCCCGGAAGGTCTAAAGAACAACCCTCAAATGTTGCTTGTGCTCCTCCATACTACGCGTGTAGATCAATATGTCATCAATAAAGACAATGCCGTATGAGTCATGATATGGCCTCGACACACGATTCATCATATCCATAAAATGTTGCTGGGGAATTATTCAAGCCGGAGGACATCACTAGAAACTCATAGTGCCCATATCTAGTCCGGAAAGCCATCTTCGGAACATCTGAAGAACAAATCCTCAACTGATGATACCCAAATCTCAATCAATCTTAGAGAACACCCTAGCACCCTATAACTAATCAAATAAGTCATAAAATGTGCAACAATACTTATTCTTAATGGCAATTTTGTTCAGCGAGAGGTAGTTAATGCACATCTGCATACTTCCATCCTACTTCTTCACAAATAATACCAGTGCACCCAAGGCGACACACTCGGCGGAATAGAGATAGGCTGGGTGCCTGACGCCATATCAATACTGAAATCTATATCATGATATGGTGGCATGCCTGGTTGATTAGAAGGAAATACATCGGAAAACTCCCGCACCACGGGCACTAAATCAATCGCGGGAGTCTCCACTGCAGAATCCCAAACATAATCCAAATAGGCCAAAAACACCTTCGCGACCATATGTTGGCCTCCGCCTCTAGGGTGACCCCTACCCACCTACCCTGCACCTCTGGCCGACCGGACAGGCGGTGCGGTAGATGGTGCGGTGATCATGGGATGATGGCCCTGCTGTACTACCTTGCCTTGGAGCCTCGGGGTAAAACCTCCTCATGTGAAGAAGCTCTCTGCCCTCGTAGAAACCCTTTGGTGCGGAAGATTGCTAACCCTGTGTCTGACCCTAGTGAGCTGAATACCCACTAGAGAAACACTGAATGGCCGGCGGACAGTAGGTGCTTTCTGGAATGGAGCTGAACTAGAATCGCATCGGGGCACTCCGAGCAGGCGATGGTGCTGAATACGTGGGCTTGCTGGACTGACCCCTCATGAACTGACCTCTACCCCTAGATAGGGCAGCACAGAATCCTCCAGAATGTTAAGGGTGCTTCTCCCTTGTGGTATACACTCGGCCCATCTCAACCTCTCAGGCCAAAGTAACGAATACCATAGAACAAGTCCGCCGTAAACCTCTACACTCTCTCTGCATCTGTGAGAAGTACGATAAGTGCATGGTGAAACAACTCAGAGAATCTCACATCATAATCTGTCACCAACATCTGACCCTGCTAGAGCCACTCGAACTGACCCCATACCTCTTCCCTCTGAGAGGGTGGAATATACCTCTCCAAAAAGTGGCGTGTGAACTGGTCCTAAGTCAAGGGAAGTGAAGCCGCTGGCGTGCTACAGAGATAAGACTACCACCATCTATGGACCTCCAACTAAAATATGGTGAAGTTCACCCTGTTGGACTCCAATACCCCCATGTTATGTAGCATGCCCCTACAATGATTAATAAAGTCCTATGGGTCCTCCTGTCGCTCACCCCCAAAGACAGGCCTAGTCCATCTGTCCAGCCGCTTCTACTGCTCAACGGCCATGGCTGATCTGGACTCTAGTATAACCGTTGCAACTGGCTGGGCCCCGCCCGCAGTAGTGCACCTGGTGTCTGATAAATAGCAGAAGTGTATCCTGGAGCCTAAGCGATAGGAGTCTGTGCTCCCCCTCCCGCCTGAGATATGGCCGGATCTGCCAGAAATAGTCCGGCCTGAGTCATTGGATCCATGAACCGCAATACACGGCCTATAGCCTCCTAAAATCTAGGTGTAGTCATGAAATCCGCCGAGGCCGGCTCAGCTGCAGGCGCCTCATCCTACTCCTCAACAATAGGATACTCCACTAGATCCACTGGTGATACAATGGGAGCAACTCTAGGATGCCCTCGTCCTCCAACAGGAGGTGCGGCCCTCCCTCGGCCTCTACCTATGCCTCTAACAGTTGGGGAAACCACCCCTCTACTGTCGGGTACAATTGTAGCCCGCGTTCTCACCATCTGTGAGAGAATAAAAGAAGGATACTTAACACAACATCAACTGCACTATAGGAGATGAAGATGAGAAGCTTCCTAACACCCTATAGCCTCTCGAAGATAGGTACGAATGCCTCCGCACTGATCCGCAAGACACTATTAGGCCCGCGCATGACTCGTGAGACCTATATGAACCTAGTGCTCGGATACCAAGTTGTCACTATCCAATTCACATAATAGGCCATGATGGCACCCAATGTCGCAAAAAGGCAATCCAACGGTGAACTTCCCATTTAATTATTCATTTTATTACTTTAAAAGTCATGAATTTTATATAATAAATAAACTAAGTATAAACGATCATGCTAATATAATATATAAATAAGACATAAAAATGAATTGGTAATAATATTAGGCAAAACCATAACATCTAGTAGTAATTCCCAAACTCCGGTGTCACAAGTGCACGTGCAATCTAGTTGAATATACAAAACCCCTACAACTACTGTCTGAAATAAAATAGACAGAAATAGTAAATACAACTAGGAGAAGACTCCGGGTGTTGCAGAATGTAGCATGAAAATCAGCTCACCACTAGGCCTCCGGATAAGGTGGGTGCGTGCCCGAACGAAAACAAGATGTACCTGCCTCACTACCGGCACAATTTGTGTAGAACTGTAGCAAGAGTACGTAAACAATATGTACCCAATAAGTATCTAGTCTAAACTCAAAGAAGTGGTATCGAGGGGTCGACATTGATACCTACTAGAGGTCAAATAATAATAATGTGCAAGAATTATAACTAAGCATGAAATACAACAATGACACTAGGATTAGAAGCAATAAATAAGTAATTCTTTATCAAAGTACCAATCTAAAATCCCCGAATATCACATGCCAATTTCAGAAATTATAGGCCATCAAGTAGTTACAAATTCTCAAATCATGAGAAAAATATCAAGTATAATCGGACTCCTAGGGACATCACGCACAAGTTATACTGAGGTCGTACGATGCGATCCATAATAATCGTGTACATACACTACCGTGGTCGTACATCCCGATCAATGGATGCATCTCATTATATATAAATATTGCCGAGGCATTCGGTCCGATCCACAGGAATGGAAAAAATCTTCGGACTAGGGGACATACATTTACGACACCAAGATAGGCACATAAAGGAGCATAAATACTCTATCAACAATCGAATAATTCACCAAAATCAAAGTAATGAAGCTCGATCTAACATAATCTCTAATCTAATTTCAATAATTAATACAAGTAATAAAACAAACAAGTTGATTTAAATAATATAAATATTGCATGATAAAGCCCTATGTCTACCCGGACATAACATGATTTTAGCTACGTACGGACTTTCGTCACTTCATGAGTACGTAGCAACCATAATTATTAATAAATATCAATTTAAATACCTATGGGGTTAATTCTCTCTTACAAGGTTAGGCAAGAGACCTACCTTGCTCCCAAGTTTCCTACTTGGCTCCTCAACCACACTAATTGC
Source organism: Nicotiana otophora (assembly GCA_000715115.1). Taxonomy (NCBI): domain Eukaryota; kingdom Viridiplantae; phylum Streptophyta; class Magnoliopsida; order Solanales; family Solanaceae; genus Nicotiana; species Nicotiana otophora. The sequence goes on from AWOL01S0038962.1 coordinate 10,393, forward strand.
CACAAATCGATGCCGAGCAATCCAAAACTAGCCAAAGGTCGTAAAACCAATCAATATATGCTCAAAAGTTCATAATTTAACTATTAGAGTAATTAACCAACCCAAATTGAAAAGTCCCTAAAACTCGCCTCGGGGTCCACGTACCTGGATTCCTGAAATTTGTGTAGTCAATATTACCTGTGACCTTACGAACTCAAATATATAATTTTTACTCAATTTCATAATCATTTTCGTGGTCAAATTCAATATTTTTCAAACCCTAGGTTTTTCAACAAAATCTCATAATATTTCTATGTTAAAATCTACCCATAAGCTTTGTATTAAACTCACATTGGGTAGGCATAAATTACCTTAAAATGCGAGATGAAAAATCACCTTCCAAGAGCTCGGAAATTGGCCAAGAGAAGTGGAAAATGAAAAAGAATGGCCTAAATCCTATTTTTTATTAATTTTCTGCCTAGTGATCCCTTATTCGCCATCACAAAAAGTGCCTCGCGATTGCGAAGGCCAAAATTGCCCAACCCAGTAAAGCCTCTTCGCGAACCCGATGAGGTCCTCGCGATCGCGAAGAGTAGCCCAGCCAGAGCATAGCAAACACGAACTGCCTTACACGAATGTGAATGGTAATGGACCTGCAGACCCCAATCCCAGCCCCATCTATGTAAACGCGTGACCCACATCGCGAACGCGAAGGTGACAAGTCATAAGCCTTCGCGAATGCAACCCTTTGATTGCAAACACGAAGAGCAATAACAGTTCATCCCCTAATCCTTAATCACGAACACGAAGAAACTCTGCGTTCGCGAAGAAGGAAACTAGTAGCAGAAAATCTGTCATATTAGACTTAACTCCGGTTGATTCAAAACATACCCAAGCCACCCGAGACCCCGCCCAAATGCACCTTAAACATTATACGGACCAGCTCAAAGCCTCAAAACGCCTAAAACAATATCAAAACTAAGAATCGCACCCTAAAACCAAATAAATCAACTTATGAACCTTAAACCTCTTCAACTAGCCCGGAACAGGACAAATCACACTTAGACAACTCGGAATGATGCCTAATTTTGTACACAAGTTATAAATTACCATACGAACCTACTCCCAAGGCTCGAAATTCAAACTTACATCGATAACACCAAAGTCTACTTCAAAACAAATTTAAGAAACTCTAAAACCTTTAGGGCGCAAACATTCAACATTTAACGCTGAAACGCTCTCGGATCACCTGAAACTCGTTTCGAATACACGCCCAAATTTAATTTATCATACAAACCTATTGGAACCATCAAATCCCAGTTCCGAGATCGTTTACACAAAATATTGACTTATGTCAAACTTGGCCACCTTAGGCCACTATTAAGGAACTAAGTGTTCCGAATTCAACCCGAACCTTTTCGAAACCAAACCAACCATCCCCGCAAGTCATATAACTGCAAAAGCACATACAGGAAGTCTTAACTAGGGGAATGGATACCTAGAAGGTAAAATGACCGGCCGGATTGTTACACTCGTAAAAGTCATGCCATCTTCCTCAATCGATCTAGACTCTCTCGTAAAACATATATTCCACTATATAGAAGATAAACTCTCCATAAAAAGTCATACAACCACAAGCAAGACTCCCTTTCCTTCCACCCATGAACAACTGAAAGGTCCACCAACGCATCCAAACTCAAGAATGTATTGTATACCAAGATGACAATCAAGCATCCATTCAAGCAAATCCTATCTTCCCTAATAATGCTACTTAAAACTACGGTACATCTTTGTGGAATCTGGATGAATAGAATACTTCAAAATATGAGCCTCCTCAAGAATCATCTCCATCTAACCATCTTCATTAGTGTTGTGGCCAAACACACACGCAAGTATACACTGTAGTCAAATAACAAAGTGACTAGAAGTCAGATGTCGAACTCACGAGGACTTGTTATCAACTGCTGACTAAATTAGACTATCCTAATTATCTAAACAAGAATTAAACCTAGAAGTGTAAAATTAATAAAAATAAAATAAAATAACTAATGAACTTCGAACATAGGACGAGCATATTTTTATGTTATCAATACGATGAAAACAATCTAGGTTTATGGGATATCGAATAATCTTATTGTACTCTTCACTTGAATTGACTAATTAATTTACCTCGTTTATTGGTTGACAGGGTTAATATTCCTAATAAGAATCTATCGAGTTCTTACTCACATGTTCAAGCTAACCTAATACCCATATATCTATAGAGTTAGAATCAACAAAAATGTGTTTATAATTCCCGTATAATAACAAAGCAAGGCAATTAAAATATGTCTATTCTAACCGCGAATCGATTTCTTGATGGCCAGGTTCAACAACTTGCTTTACTCAATCCTATGTGCAATCTAGAATTCTCACTTTGGAGTTCAATTATAGACCCGTAGATAGTATTCAATTAGTGATCAAGCAATCAAATTATTAAGCGCATGATTGAATAAATAAACAAATACGATAAATTAAAAAATTAAAATTAATATTCGAATAACAACAGTCATGAAAGAACCACAATCTTAGAAAGTGAAAGTTTAGCTACACATAGACATGGTTGCCAAATAATAAATCATCCAAAGAAGCATAAAAATCACTCTAAGTTTGGTGGAAGAAAGATCAAACCCGGCCTTCATAGTGGCTCCGTGCTCTCCCTTGATCAAAAATTATGTACAATTTGTGTTTAATAACTATTTATAGGTATAAACAAAAAAAACCTAGACAAAATAACTTAGTCCAATACCAAAAAGAAAAAGAAATAGCCTCGGAACCGGCCTGCCAGCGCATCACGGCATGTAGAAGCCACAACAACAACAACGCACCGTGGCGTTAAACAGGTCCACTTTTTCTCGCGTCGTTGTTGCCTTTTCATTCTGCATTGAACGCTTGTTTTGCATGCCTAACTTTGCTACTTCACGTCTTCAATTTGTTGCCATGTAGTGCCTTCATCTCTTTCTTTTTTCTCCTTTCTTTCAATCATTGCATCATTATGTTTTTGTCTTCAATCATTAGGTAATCATTAATATATTACATTCTTCTAATGTTTAATCCACTCACTAAATTAATTCCATTCCAACAATCAAATCCTATGAACTCTCTTCAATGTTTCACCAAAGTTCTTTCAGCACTTTGTCCATTCGCTCCAACTTCCATCTCCAAATTACTTACATTACCCATTAACACCCAAATAAGTATAAATTGCAATAATCAATCTAAGTTGGGCATATCCAATGTAACATACAAAAACAAAACGGTAAAAAATGCGAGAAAATTACTATTGAAACATATGAAAATATGCCCAACATCAATTAGGAACACAAATCTGAAGTCGCAATATACCATCATCTCTGATGACTGCTTCTTAAGAACCACCTCGCAACACCGTGTCCCCAAGGACAAGCAAATGGAGACCATCATAATGGCGAGCCTTAATACGCTCAAACACGGATGACTGCGTAACACATAGGTGAGAACTCCACTAAGCTCAGAAATACCCAATCTCAACAATTCATCGGCCAAATCATGAACATCCATAGCCCATATACCTCTCCTCCTCTAGAACAAATATCAAACTCTCAATCATGAACCGAATAATCCTCCTCCTGAAGCATTCACTACCGCAACACATAAATAAACAACCTATAATTCTGCATAAACATCGCCCGTAAAATGTCGCGTGAAGCTTCACAATACACTGTGTATAGCCCTGAACCCCTAGGAAACACCAATACTGGGCTAAAATGATTGAACACCCCTCCACAAAGCGCCGATAATGGTATATCCTCATAAGGCAGGGAAAAACATTCCGCACCATATCTGTAGCATCACCATGACTCGTCAATGCCCAATTTATATTGAGTGCTCGACATTGTATACGAATAAGTAGGAATGAACTGAAGATATAAGCTTCAAGATAAAGCCGCATGATGAGGAATCAAGAAAGGGAAGTTTTCCTATCAGTCATGTACCCTCTCGAAGATAAGTACAAATATATCTGTACCAATCTGTATGACTCTACTAGACTTGCTCATGACTCATGAGATCTAAGCAACCTAGTACTCTGATACCAAGCTATCACGATTCAATTCACATCATAAGTCGTGATGGCGCCCAACACTACCATCAGGTAAGGCAACAATAACACAACACTATGACAAGTAGTTCATAACACTTTTTTAAATAATTAGCAAGATAAATGGGCAAACTTCGTTCCAAAAATCATGATAAAATACTAGAAACGTCATCAAGATTCAAAACATGATCAGAATATAAGGCTTAATATTATAACAGCGACACATCCATGAAAATCAGTCTAAAACCCCCAAAACATGGTGTCACAAGTGCACGAACATCTACTGAGATATACAATACTACTACTACTACTACTACTACTACTACAACTATCTGAATAGAAAGTATACAGAATACAATAAATAAATAGGAAGCTGACTCAGTGTGCCACAGATCGTAGCTTGGAAAGCAGCTCACCACAAAGTGTCCTTAATAGTTCTGCCTACACGTCTGTGTGACCACCAAACAGACCTATCTCAGTACCTGCACAATGTGTGCAAAAGTATAGTATGAGTACATAAATTAACACGTACCCAGTAAGTATCTAGTCTAACCTTGAAGAAGAAGTGGTAAAGGATCGACATCATCACTTACTCGTGGCCTAATAATCAATATACACAAGGAAGTAAATAGGTATGAGGCATGGCAAGTAGCAACAAAGTAGATAAATATGTACAACATGTTTTTCTATAAAAGAACCATGTACAAGTCCGTCAAGGTACTCGGGTACGCACCGACTACCTTCGAAATATTTCAGATAACCCTGCCAAAGACAAACAGCCCGATCCCATAAGAATAGTACTGAGATGTTTCATAAGACTATTGCTGAAGTGAATAAGAGTAGTATTACACAATCCTGCCGAGGCGGACGGCCTGATCCCATAAGAGTGGTGTTATATATTCCTACCGAGGCACACAACCCGATCCCATAAGAGTGGTATTACATAATCCTGTTAAGGCAAACGACCCGATCCAATAAGAGTTATGTTACATAATCTTCCAGAGGCGAACGGCTTGATCTCATAAGAGTGGTATTGCATAATCCAGACAAGGCAAACAGCCCGATCCCAAAAGAGTATTGAAACTTTCGACGGGTCACTAGCTCAACTCGAAAAGATATGTACAAGTTAAGAGATCATGAAACTTCCGAACAAATAGGTACAATGTGGGATTTTAAATCCGTAACAAAGGTATAATTTCCACAGCAAATCAAGTAGCCGCCAAGTCTCAAGAATAACAAAGCTAGGTAAATTATGCAAGTATTGTCTCGGGACAAATCATGAATTAAAGCATTTAAATAGGCAAAGATTAACTCAAAAATTACAAATAAAGCGTGGTATAAGTCTAAGTCTACGTCGATATACCAACAAAATCTATCATACGCATGGACGCTAGTCGCCTCGTACGTACATAGCTCCTATAACACATAGCATATAGCAAGTAGAATGCCTATAGGGAAAATTTCCACTTACAAGTTTAGACGAGAGACTTACCTCTTCCTAGCAAGCTTTAATCAACAACAACTATGTTTTCTTTAAAAATTCAACTCCAAATGACTCGAACCTAGTCGAACATTACTCAAAAGAGTCGATATAAGCTTTAGGAATTGATTTCAAATTAAAAAGATTCAATCCTTAACCCAAATCAAAAAGTCAACCTCGAGCCCTCGGACCCATAATATAAAATTTATCCTAGATATAGTCCATAACTTATATAGTATAAATCAAGAAAATTACCCAATTCTATTCATGAATTGACCATCAAATCAAAGATTTATTATTTTTCAACTTTAGGGCTCAAAACCCCATTTTTACCCACCCAAACCATGAAATTGTCACGACCCAAAACCCAACCAATCGTGACGTCAACTAACACACTTGCTAGGAAAGCCATACATAACAATAAAGAACCATAATACCAGAATTTACAGAAATAACATAAGTCTGAAAATTTAATATAATATAATAATGCCAATAAATGATAAATCCCCAAGAACTGGTAACTACAGAATCATGAGCTCTACAATGCAATACAAGTCTGAAAAATCTAAATAACAATATTGTTTGAACTAAAGACAGCAATACATAAGAAAAGAGACGCCAAGACTGCTGTCGAGAATGCAGTTCTACCTCGTCTCTCAGTAATCAAGTCTGCCACAAGCCTCGGCTACTGATGACTGGTCAGACACCTTGATATAAACAATTAAGTGTAGAGTGTAGCATGAGTACAACCAACCCAATGTACACAACAAGTATCATAACTAACCTCAGCGAGGTTAAACAAGCAAGAATTATAAATGATACTTGCTATAACCTATACAGTTTCATAAATTCAGCAACTACAAAACAATAATGTGATCAAGTCACAAAGCACAAAAAGAACCATTTGTGTGTGCACAATTTCTCTATACTCTGCTCAGTAAATGATACAACATATAAAGATGATATACAAATAAGTCAAGTAAATAACCACGGAAATTGCAAGTAAATATGAGATGTAAAATCCAAAACAGACACTTGAAAGATTTTCCTCAATATTTTCATATCTATACCAAACCAGTGATCTGTTTTCTCAAATCCGCATGTACACCATCAAGAAGGCACATGGGAGGGTGACCCTAGGGGGGATGGATCCATATCCTCACGCAGCACAAGCAATTCAATGTGCTATCAGCCCAACGTGGTCACATGCTCAATATCATAATCCGCCCGGCGTGGTCATAGGCATAACAACACAATCTGCCTGGTGTGGTCACAGGAACAACAACACAATCCGTCCTGCGTGGTCACATGCATAACAACATGATCCGTCCGGTGTGGTCACAAGCATAACAACACAATCCGCCCGGCGTGGTCATTCTCATCTAGTCCAAATCATATCACACATGGGAAAATATACAATAATGCATATAGGCATGTGTAAGATGTGCTATCATATCTCAAATTGGTAATTTCATCACAAAAATAGCAATTATCAAGTTCATTCAGGGAATTAGCCACTATGTAACCTCAAACATGGATCAAATAGTTGAAAACATGGTTACAAATATGAGAAACATCACATCTTAAGTCTTAACAATCAATACAAGGCATATCATAGCCTAAGCACTACCCCGAGCATGGATATATACTCTGGTGCTCGCACATGGGCTCAAACCCCATACATATACACACCCATAGCACATAGCAATCACAAATAACTCAGGCAACTAGTGCCTCAATAAAGTTTAGGGAAGATACTTACCTCAAGCAAGCCAAATCACTCCTCTAACAAGCCTTTCCCATATGTATCAACATTCGGACGACCCGAATCTAGCCAAAGTAACTTAGTAGAATCAATAAAAGTCATAGGAATTGATTCCAAATGATAAAGCTAAGATTTTTAACCAAAATCAAATAGTCAACCCCGGGCTCATGCCTCAGAACCAGACAAAACTCACAAATTTTGAACATCAATTCAATTATGAGTCCAACTATACCAAAATCATCCAATTCCAACCACAAAACTGCCCTCAATTCATCAAATCTCTCTCTCTCCAATAATATAGTCCAAAACCCCCCAAATCTCACCATATATTCATGAAACTGAGGTGTAATAATCAATGGGTAATTAATATCTAATACCAAAATCAAATAAACTTCACTTACCTCTTCAATTAGGATGAAAAGTACAAAACGAATCACCTTAGACCAAGTTCCACAAGTCCAAAAATGAGAAAAACACTCAAACCCTCGAATTTAGGAAGTCTGGCAACAAATCGCATCTTCTATCCACAACTCCGCACCTGCGATACCGCTTTTACGGTCAAAACTTTGCACCTGTGAACTCCACTAAAATCTTGACCAGCTGCTTCTGCGATCACACCTCCGCACCTACGTATCTGCGCCTGTGAAGATCTTCTGCATATGCTATTCCGGCTCATCTAGCCACATACTGCTTCTATGGACCTTACCTCGCATAAGCACATCCGTTTCTGCGGAACTCTACGTGCATCTATGGAACTAGCCAAGGCATTACCGCACCTGTGCCACAGAAGCCGTACCTGCGGCTCCATAATTGCAGCCATTCCCACCGCAGATACGAAAGCACTAGAAACCAAAAGCTTCATCCATAACACCATGTCCAAAATGAATCCGAACTCAATCTGCATCACACCCGAGGCCTCCAGGAACCCATCCAAATATACCAACAAGTACTAAAACACAATACAAACTTACTTGATGCCTTAAATCATATCAAACAACACCAAAACCATGCATCACATCCCAATTCAAGCCTAATGAAACTAATGAACATTCAACTTCTAAAACTCATGCCGAACCATATCAAATCAACTCTGAATGACCTCAAATTTTGTATGTAATCCCCAAATAACACAATTGTCTTATTTCAACTTCTGGAACCAAAATCCGAACCCGATATCAATAAAGTCAACTCTCGGTTAAATCTCTCAACCTTCCAAACTTTCAACTTTCTAACTTTCGCCAAAGAGTACCAAATCAACCTACGGGCCTCCAAATCAACATTTGGGCTTATGCCTAAGTCCAAAGTCACCATACGAAGCTATTGGAACGATCAAAATTCTATTTTGGAGTTGTCTACATAAAAGTCAAATTCCGGTCAACTCTTTCAACTTAAGCTTCCAACCCTGGGGCTAAGTGTCCCAATTTACTCTGAAATATCACCAAAACCAAATCAACCACCTCGAAAAGTCATATAACCACAAATGATCATAAAAGAGGCAATAAATAGGGGAATGGAGCTACAATACATAAAACAACTGGCCGAGTCATTATAAACACAAACGCTAATTAAATGAAAGTAATTATAAAAGTAGGGATTAGATTCTTACCCACTCTTCAAGACGAGAACAATGCCATACAAATCGCCTACATCTGAGCTATAAAACTCCAAATATGATGAAAATACCAAATGGATGAAGTCTGGAATTTTTGTAGAAGTGATTTTCGCTTCTGCGGCACAAAAACCCCTTCTTGTCCTAAGGGCCTACGATTCGCTTCTGCGGCCCAAAATCCGCTTCTGCGGTGCCCAGCACCTGACATTTAAATGGACATAACTCACTCATACGACATCAGAATTCTACGATTCTTGTTGTTATGGTTTTGAAATCACGATAATGATAATCAAAATACAATTTAGAGCTCATTTATTTAAATATTGCTTTCAGGCCTGCTCAGTCAGCCTATCAGGTTCCTTGTCATTTGTCAGCCAGCCACATTTTATATAGTGCTCACCCAAGCCAGTCATATTTCAGTGCACCGCCACCACAAAGTTCATATCGTGCTCCATTTATTTATGGTTTTTCTGGAAGATATTCAGGTCCTCAGGGACAGTCACAGAGTCAGTCCTCGCCAGATTAGAGGTTGCTTTGAGAGTAGAGACTCGGGTCATCTCAAGTAGGGGTGGGCGTTCGGTCGGTTCGGTTTGGTTTTAAGAAATTAGGTTCGGTTATTTGGTTTTCGATTTTGTAAAAGTAGTAACCAAAACCGAAATAAAAATATTTTTGGTTCGGTCGGTTTTTTTGGTTCGGACCGAAATATGCCCACCCCTAATCTCAAGAGGGATTGTCCCGGGCTTCTAAGCAGTGTACCATGTCAGAGCACCCAGTCCATCTGGATCTTGCAGCTACACCACTTGCACAACTATCTAGGAGTGGATCCCAGTCTGTTCAAGGCCTTCCGAGAGGTGGAGGCCAGTCTAGTGGAGGACATGCTCGTTATTTGCACTTTGGAGCAGGCTAGATGCGGTTGCTTCTGATATTGTGATCACATGTATTTTTTCAGTGTGCTACAAGGATACTTTGATATTATTTGACCCTGATTGTACTTATTCTTATGTGTTATCATATTTTGTATTTTGTTTGGAAATTGTATGCGATGAGCTTTATATTGTTGTTCATATGTCCACACCGGTAGGAGATTATATTATTATGGATCGGTTCTATCAATCTTGTGTGGTCACTATTTGTGGTTACAAGACCAGGATGGACCTATTGGTATTAGACAGGTTGATTTTGAGATCATTTTGGGAATGGATTGGCTGTCACCGTACCATGTTATTATGAATTTTCATGCCAAGATGGTGACCTTCGCCATGCTAGGCATACCAAGGTTGGAGTGGAGAGGTCCATTTTGTAGTTCCATGAGTAGGGTGATACCGTCTCTGAAGCCTCAGCGAATGGTTGAGAAGGGAGTTTGACGTACCTAGTATTTGTTAGAGATATTAGTTTGATACTCCTGAGGCTATTTCGGTCCCCGTAGTGAGAGAATTTTTAGATATTTTTCCTACAGACCTATCAGGCATGCCACTCGATAGTTAAAAAGCCTTTGAAGAAGTTGTTAGATAAGGGATTCATCAGACCGGGTGTTTCTCCTTGGGATGCATCTGTGTTGTTTGTGTAGAAGATGGATGGTTTCATGAGGATGTGTATTGATTAAAGGCAATTAATCAATGTTACCATCAAGAAAAAGTATCCATTGTCTCGCATTGATAATTTATTTGATAAGTTTCAGGGTTCTAAGGTGTTCTCGAAGATTTACTTGAGATCGGGTTATCATTTGCTGAAGATTAGGGCTTCAGACATTTCTAATACGGCTTTCAGGACTCACTACAGGCATTATGAGTTCTTGGTGATGTCTTTTAGGTTGACTAATGCTCCCACAACTTTCATGCATTTGATAATACCGTGTTCCATCCTTATTTATATTCTTTTTGTTAATTGTATTCATTGATGATATTTTGGTATATTTTCATAGAAGGGAGGAGCATAAGTTGTATTTGAGGACTGTGCTTCAGAATCAAATGGAGAAGAAGTTGTATGCTAAGTTCTCCAAGTGTGAATTTTGGTTAGATTTAGTGGTATTATTGGGCCACGTGGTGTCTTGTGATGGGATCAAGGTGGATCCGAAGAAGATTGAGGCAGTTTAGATTTGGCTCAAACCTTCTACTGATATGGAGATCAAGAGCTTCTTAGGTTTGACTGGCTACTATCGTCACTTTATGGAAGGGTTCTCGTCTATTGCAGCTCCGTTGACCGAGTTGACTCAGAAGGTCACTCTATTTAAATGGTCTGACGGGTGTGAGAAGTGCTTTTTGAAGCTCAAGAGTGCTTTGACTGTAGCTCCAGTTTGGTATTGCCCGCAGGATAAGGGATGTATACTGCTTGTTGTGATGCTTCGTGTGTTGGCCTTGGGTGTGTGTTGATACAGGACAGTAGGGTGATTGCCTACGAATCATGCTAGTTAAAGCCCCAAGAGAAGAACTATTTGGTCCATGACTTAAATTTAGAGGCTATTGTTCACGCGCTTAAGATTTGGAGGCACTACTTGTATAGCGTGTCTTGTGAGGTTTACACTGAACGTCAAAGTCTACATAATTTATTTAAACCGAAGGATTTGAATTTGAGGTAGCTGGGGTGGTTGGAGATATTGAAGGATTATGATATCACTATCTTGTATAACTCGAGTAAGGTGAATGTGGTAGCGGATGCCTTGAGTAAGAAGGTAGAGAGCATGGGGAGTTTGGCATTTAATCCAGCTGCGTAGAGGCCTTTGGCTATAGATATTTAGGCTTTGGTCAGCAAATTTGTGGGATTGGATATTTATGAACCTACCAGAGTTCTTGCTTGTATTGTTGTTAATTCATCCTTGTTTGAGCGTAACAAGGCTCGCTAGTATGATGATCCACACTTGTTGGTACTTGAGGACACGGTGCAGCAAATGTGGTACTAAGAAGGTGGTTATTGTGTTCCTAATACTGATGGCTTGAAAGAAATTGATTCTTGAGAAGGCTTACAGTTCGAGGTATTCTATTCACCCGAGTGCTATGAAGATGTATAGTGATTTGAAGAAGCATTATTGGTGGAAAAGGACGAAAAAGGACATTGTTGGGCATCTTTCACGATGTTTGAAATGTCAACATGTCAAGAATGAGCATAAAATATTGGGTAATTTTATTTAAAAGATTTATATACTAGAGTGAAAGTGGCAGCACATTACTATGGACTTTGTGGAAGTTTGATTCCATTTGGGTCATTATTGATCGGTTGACGAAGTCAGCGCATTTCATTTCGGGTAGGACCTCTTACACTTCAAAGAGGATGGATCACATCTACATCAGAGAGATTGTTCGCTTGCATGGTATATCTGTCTCTATCATTTCAGACCATGGTACTCAGTTTACGTAACACATTTGGAGGGCTATTCAGAGTGAGTTGGGCACGTAGTGTCACGACCCAATTCGAAGGGCCGCGACAAGAACCTGGTGCCTTACTTAACCGAGTACCAATGTAACATATCTTCCTTATCGTACTATCATAGGTTAATGAGCCGAAAGACCGTCACGAGATAACTAGAATAAAACGTAAGGGACTACTCGACATAAAACAACCCAACATGATATACAAACTTATACATTATAAGACCGCCATGATCATTTGTACACTAAAAACATAGGCCGACATGTCCATACAAGTATCCATATACAAAACATATGTCTACAAGTCTCTAAGAGTACATAAATGTCATAAAGGTCGGGACAGGCCCCCGCCATACCAATCATTATATGTCCAAAGCATACTGACCAAATAGGCAACTCCGGAGCAAGTGGAGTTCACCAACACCTTCCGCTGAGCTGATAGCCTACTAGGAAGACTATCAACCTGCCTATCGAGACCTGTGGGCATGAAACGCAGTGTTCCCGAGCAAAAAGGAAAGTAGTACGAATAAATTACTGAGTATGTAAGGCAGGAAAGAATAAATAAGAATAATAATGTAAAGATAGATAGAGAAGATATAACCTGTAACATTTAAGTGCCTCTAGGGGCGACTAACATGAAATACATGATACATATATATACATGTACTTTTATTAACATACACCTATGTGGGCATCATCATCATCATATCGTACCCGGCCTGGAAGAGGACTCGATAAAAATGTACCTGGCCATCATAAGGATCGGTAGAATCATATCTGGCCACGTAGAGCTCGGTAAACCCAACTGATCAGTGGCTGCACAATAGGTGCCGTACCCGGCAACCTATAGCACGTTTCGGTAGAGTAAAATAGAAACATATATATAATGCTTACATATAACATTGTGCACATCCATACCATCAATATGAACCTCAATAAGATTCAAGGATCATACATACTTTCTTAGAATAACTTTATACAGAAAGAACAACACGGGACAGCCTTATTTGCTAGGAGTAGATCCATTATGAAATACCGTATTGTTTATGTTCATTTCACTTTAGATCATTCCAAAAGAAAGAAAGAATTGCGTTAACATACATTTGCAATCTTCTCTCCAATCGTCAACCAAGCTCAATATGATCATTGTACGTCTCATATGAGTAAACTGACTTCGTCGTCATCATATAAGCGTAGTAACTCTCATATGTCAAAACCAATATTCTACAAGAAAACAGACAGAACCTCCCCTTTTTTACTACATCCCATAAGTTATTAATTATCACCAAACAACCTAAACAACAACCATAGCTATATGGAACACAACCAGCACAATAATACGTCGAGCGGCAAGATCAGTTCATGTCTAGTAACACAATATTTTGAACCCTTTGAATCTTATTAATATTCAAGAATATGTTGATAATAACAACACAATATAATAAGGTTATTCCATAAATTTTCCAGCCATAAAATACTTCAAGAACACCTCCCAAACAGTCCAACAATCACGAATATTACTAACAAGCCTTTCAATCGATATCTCTCAACTTCTAGCTTTAACGACTCTGACGTAACTTGGATAAACTCAAATACATATAGAGTATGAGGTTCCTTAACTTCAAACAGATGGAACAACTCGAATTTGAGATTACTTGACCACAAAGTATCCTTCCAATGCAGCCACAAGGAAGAGAAACTAGCAAGCACTTCAGGTTTCTCGGCACTAGAATCGCTTTGAAATAATTGAAATCACATAGGGTTGATATGAAACACTTTGAAGAGTTTTTTACAGAACATATAACACTTAAAATAACCCCCTACACGAGCTTGAACCACACCAAATCAGCAACCACAAGAAGAACAAGAAACTCACTAGCACCACGGGATTCCCGACACTTGATTTGTGTTGTTTGCCCTTGGTTTGGATCATGGATCATGATAGAACTTTGAGAGAAAGTTTTTAGGTGTCTAGGGTCTGAAGAGAGTGAAAACTACTGAGTTAAAATGGGGTTATAGGCGTCTCATACATACCAAGATATCTCAACCGCCTAAGTGAGTCCCATAGGGAGCTACTTGCGCATTCTCGCGAAAACGTGAATATCTTCCTACTCTGAGGTCGTATTGAGGAATGGTGTAATGTGTTGGAAACTAGACTCGTAGATATTTGAGTTTATATATGGATCATCCCATAAATTTAAAGTATATTTGGAGAAAAGCTCAACCATATTTGACCTGATATTTTAGTACATTTATGAATGTAACTTGTGATGATCTTTCCCAACTTTTGCTCCACAACTCGCTTGACTTCAAAACGTAACACACGACTATCATACAAGTAAAATAGATCATAACATAACCTCTTTATCATGTTGAGAACCTAGGCTCCCCCCAGAAGTACATGTAATAACATTCCCAACTGGTCGACTACCAACGAAACTTAATTTCTTTAATTCGTTTAGCTTCTAAGCCTTCCAACCCTCTTGGTACATGTTATTCATGATATTAAATATTTGTAACCTCTAAGGTAACATGATTAACTTACTTTATACACTTTCAAATATAATCTCATTCCATAGCTTACATGAATTGACTTACGACCTATTCTCACGTACGAAAATATGAGGTGTAACATCATTCCCCCCTTTGGAACATTCGTCCTCGAATGTTGACTGATGCGCTTATCACAGTTATGACCTATAGCTCTTACGAATACCTTGAAACTAACTTTGCCATCTAGGCAACTGTTCTGTGAATAAATTAAAATGCCAGGGCATTCCCCCCTTTAGGCCGCTTTCTCACACCACGACTTCTGGTAGGAATTCTTCCAATCTTGTAAGTGTTGCTACCTTCTGTCATGCAACATGTATGACTCTGACCTTGTATGTGTGCCTATGCAACTCTTATCTCATTTTTCCTTTAGATTTTCACAAATCTCTAGGACTCACTTTGTGAACATATACAGAACTATGACAAGCTATCCCTCTAGGCATTTATAGATGTATTCAATTTCTTCGTTTGGTACATTGTCGAACTTACGACTATTGCTAAATCTTGTTTCATATCCTCGGTTATATATGCTTATGGCTTTAATACATCTAGGTAGGTCATATAATATCGTAACTCTTATTTCAGTTTATTATTACCGAGGTCTGCTACCCAACTCCAAGTTACTCTCTCACTGCTTATCCTACATGTACAAATATAATTCCTTTAATGCTTCCTTATTACTATTCATCTAAAGAATGTTATCCTAATCTCCTCTCATACGTTGGAACTTTTATCCATCTATTGTTGATTCACCTTAATGTTGACCTATAATTTATCACTTATTACTTGAAACCTCTTACGTAATATATTGTCACTAGGGCTCACGTCTCATCAGGGAACATCTGAAGTGATTTTCCTAATCCATCTAGGGACGATACTATACTTCAATAACTATATTTCATAGCGTCCCAAAGTGATTCATCTAATGGGGGATATGATAATCCCGTGCAATTCATGAAATCTCTTCTCTTTGAATCATTACTCAATCGAAGGCCTAAGCATCATCCTCTTATCATTTATCACAATCACATCCTTACTTTACTACCACATCAGCATTCCATCTCTTCCAAATGCTCCAAGTTTTAAACTCCTTTGAGTTCATTTAGGCTATACTAATCTTTCTATAACTTACGGAAACCATCAACTCTCTTGTTTTGATCGGCTTAATTCCGTGGCATTACCTATTCTTGTCACCTTTTCACTCACCTTTTCTTGTTATTACTCCGATCTACCTAACACCTTGTCTCTATATCATACTTTAGCTTGCGACCTACACATATCTGTTTATACTATTCGTACCTTCCTTTAACTTGTGAAGACCATAGATTTCCTTTCGTACCTTCTCAGTTGTCTTGAAATGTAAGCAATTACTCTTTCTGGTCGTTCTGCCACTTGTTGCATGAATACTTGGCTTACCTTAGTGCCCACACATATTGGAATTCCATGAAACCCATATGATCTCGAATATTACTTTTGATTTTTACTTTCCATTCATTAGTCACGATAGGTGCGACTTTCTTATGTAGTGCACATGATTTTGTAGTGAGACTGTTGTTACAAGATCATTTCTTCTTTAGGTCACTATGCTTAGGTCGAAGCCTTCTTCCTTATTTCATCAACTAGTATTTTGTTATAGTACTTAGGGGAGACCCTCTGACTCTTGTAAAGTTGCGAGCTTATTACATCGTATACCTAGAAGAATGTTTGAAGTTCTTACTCGCCAATAATTATCCTTAGTTACTTACCTCTGCATGTTAGTGCCCGTAGGATTGCTTCTAAATTACAATTTTGACAGTCTCGCCGCTAGCACTCTCTTTTATTTCTGTAACACTTATACGGTACCTTTAACTATCCCAACTCTTATCTAGATATTTCTCCGAGATTATGATCTCGTATCTGCGAGACTGAATTCCCTATGCTAGTTTTCACTACGTTTATCTTTCACGATCTGCTGATTTATCTGTGACCTCGTGTCTAGCCATAACTAGGATCTTCCTGAATCAACTACAGACTACTCGTTGGTCTATTCTCATATCTACATATTCTGCGTAATCTCTCTTGGGTTATTTCCTTTGTCTTAACTTACCTCTCGCCTTATGTATCAAGTGTTCATCCGCACTTATTTATCAATAACATCCTCGGCAGGAACCCTTACTGCCTCTCCTCGGTGTCATGCTTGCATAATGTTCTGGAGTCGTAACATATCTGTAGGATCTGAATAAATGCAATCTCATTCCTTTCGTCCTTTTAACACATTCTTTCTTTACTATTCCATAGTTGCCTCATCATCTTTGGCGTCTTTTCATATCTTCACTGACATCTTACTCGTCTTGCGGTAACCCTTTTGTACCAAGGATAACTGAATTTCTTACGCACGAGGGTGACACCTAGTGTAACTGACACACTTAGTCCCTTATGCTTAACTATGCTCACAGTGCTTCTTTTAGGGAAGCGTCTTCCTTAATGACCTTTAAAGGTTATTATTCTGTTGTCCATTCTATTATCGCCGGAACGCGATGCCACTACCATAACCGAAGAGCCGCGGCGGCCACCCGGTGCCTTAATCAACTGAGTACCAATGTAATGTATCTTTCTTATCATAATATTATGGGTAAATGAGCCAAAAAGGTCGTCATGAGATAACCAGAATAAAATATTAGGGAATACTCGACATAAGACAACTCAACATGATATGCAAACTTATACATGTGACATAGAGGCCTATAAGGTCGACATGATTATTTGTACACTCAAAACATAGAACGACAAGGCCATACAAGTATCCATATATATGACATCTATCTACAAGACTCTAAGAATACATAAATATCATAAAGGTCGGGACATGCCCCGCCATACCAATCAATACATGTCCAAATCATACTGACCAAATAGGCATCTCCGGAGCAAGTAGAGTGCACCAACACCTTATGTTGATCTGATAACCTATTAGGAGGACTGGCAACCTGTCTATTGGGACAATCGGGCATGAAACGCCGCATACCCAGGCAAAAGGTATGTCAGTACGAATAAATACCAAGTATGTAAGCCATGAAAGCATAAATAAGAACACTAAGGCAAAGATAAGTCGAGAAGATATAACCTGTAATATTTGAGTGCCTCTGAGGGCTACTGACATGAAATGCATGATACATATAAGCATTGTAACTCTCATATATCAAAACTAATATTCTACAAGAAAACTGACAGTACCTCCCCTGTTTGTACTACAACCCATAAGTATCTAAAAGTCACCAAGCACCCCAAACAACAGCCAGTAGCTATATGGAACACAACCAGCACAATAACACGTCGAGAGGCAAGCTCGGTTCATGTCTAATAACACTATATTTTGAACCCTTTCCCTCTTTTTTATATTCAGGAAAATATTGGTAATAACAACATAATATAATCAGTTTATTCCATAAATTTTCCAGCCATAAAACATTGCAAGAACACCTCCCAAACAGTCCAATAAACAACAACAACAACAATAAGTACAACTTTCCATTGTAATGTTGTCCTTTCTCTTCATACTCACAATACCAACAACAAGTTAGACATGTAGACAATATTTTATAATAACAACATTATAAGAGAGTCATTTTCAAGGGTTTCCAACCATTTATAGTTCATGCAAAATAACCTTTCCAAAACAGACCATTAAAAACAATAATATCTCAAACTATTTCAAATCTTCTCTTGTAGTATTTTGCTCAAATAATGCAACCAAGACACGAAAAACTTCAAGAACATATAATAGGATGTTATACTCACCCAAACCAGTAGAAACAATAAAAATTTTCAGCCAATCACAGCTCACAACTATCCTCAATGACACCACAACACTATAGTTGTTATATTGTTTTCTTGAATCAACTTTTGGTGTTCAAGTTGGTGTGTAAACACTTATAGTCCGCCTTGAAAATCGAATATATATGAAGGAGGTACTTATTATTACCTTAATCAACAAGAAAATCATGAAAGCTGAAGTTACTTCACTTTGAAGAACCCTCCAAAACACCCACAAGATGAAGAACTACGATCTAGCAAGCACCACGGAATTTCTAAAATTGGATTCAAGTTGTTATCTTTGATTTTCACTCTAGAATCATGGAGGAACTCTTGGAGATCATCTAGGAGTGGTTAGGAACTATTTTAGTCGAGAAAAATTAGTTAAAACGACTTAGAATGGACTTAAATACAAGTTGGAGTTTTACACCGACTTTATGGGTCCTATGGAAGCTGCTTGCGCAGTCTCGAAATGCGAATATCTCTCTACTCCAATATCGTATTGATAAACGGTTAAATGAGATAGAAACTAGAATCATAGATATTAAATTTGGTAGGTAGATCACCCCATAATTCCAAGTATATTGGGAGAAAATCTCAGCTACATTTGACCTAATATTTAGCACATTTATGGTTGTGACTTGTGATGACCTTTGCCAACTTTTGTTCCACAACTCACTTGACTTCAAAATACAATATACGACTAAAGGTACCCTAGTATTAAACTAAAATAACTCATAACATAAACTCCTTATAATATTAAGCACCCTAGTATCACCCCCAAAAGTACATGTTATAACATTCCCAACTTGTCGACTTTCGACGAAACTTATTTTCTTCAATTTGTTTAGCTTGTAAGCCTTCCAACCCTCTTGGTACTTGGTATTAATGATCTTAAATATTTGTAACCTCCATGGTAACATGATTAACTTAATTTATAAACTTTTCAAAGATGATCTCATTTCTGAGCTTATATCAATTGACTTACGACGTACTCTTACGTACGAAAACATGGGGTGTAATATTTTTTCCCCTTTGGAACATTCGTCCTCGAATGTTGACTGATGCATTTATCCATCTCATTACCTACAGATCTTATGAATGCTTTACTACTTTCCTTTCCATCTAGACAACTATTTTGTGAATAAATCCAAAGGCTAGGGCATTCCCCCCTTTAGGCCTCATTCTAAAACCACGACTTGTGGTTGAAATTATTCCAATCTCGTAATTGTTGCTACCCTATGTCATGCAGCCTGTACGACTCTGTCCTTGTATGCTCTCCTATGCGACTTTTTTCTTATACCCCCCCCTAACTTTTAGCCAATCTCTAGGCTTCACTTTGTGAACATATACAAAACTATGACAAAGTGTCCCTTTGGGCATCTATAGGTGTACTGATGTTCTTCGCTCGGTCCTTTGTCGAACGTATGACTATTGCTATATCTTATTTCATAGACTTGATTATCTATGCTTATGCTTTACTACATCTTGTTAGGTCATACTATATCATAACTTTTATTTCGGTTTATTATTATCGAGGTCTGCTACCCAACTCTAAGTTACTCTATCGTTGCTTGTCCTATATGTATAAATCTAAGTCCTTTAATGCTTCCTTAGTACTGCTCATCTAAAGAGTGACATCATAATCTCCTCTCATACTTTGGAACTTTTATACATCCATTTTTGATTTACCTTAATGTTGATCTATCATTTACTACTGATAATTTGAAACCTCTTACGTAATACATTGTTACTAGGGCTCACGTCTCATCTAAGAACATCTGAAATGATTTTCCTGATCCAACTAGGGATGATAATGTACTTCAATAATTGTATTTCATAGCATCCTAACGTGATTCATTTTATGAGGGGGTATTCTAATCCTGTACAATTCACGAAATCACTTCTCTTTGAATCATTACTAAATCGAAGGCCTAAACATCATCCTCTTATCATTTATCACAATTACACCCTTAGATTACGACCATGGAAGCATTCCATATATTCTAAATGCTCCTAGTTTTGAACTCCATAGAGTTCATTCAGGCTATAATGAGCTTTCTATAACTTACGAAAACCATCAGCTCTCTTGTTTGGATGGGCTTAATTCTGAGGCCTTAACTATTCTTGTCACCTTCTCACTCACCTTTTCTTATCCTTACTCCTATCTGCCTAAAACCTTCTCTCTCTATCATACTTTAGCTTACGACCTACACATTTCTATTTATACTACTCGCGATCTTCCTTTAACTTGCTAGCACCATAGATTTCCTTTCGTGACTTCTTAGTTGTCTTTAAATGTATGCAATTACTTTTCCTGGTCGTTCTGCCACTTTTTTGCATGAATACTTGTCTTATCTTAGTGCCCACAAATATTGGAATTCCATGCAACCCATATGATCTCGAATATTACTTTTGATTTTTACTTCCTATTCATTAGTCATGATAGGTGCCACTTTCTTATGGCGTCCATACGATGGTGTAGTGAGACTGTTGTTACAATATCATTTCTCCTTTTGGTCATCATGCTTAAGTTGAAGCCTTCTTCCTTATTTTTTCAGCTAGTTTTTTGTGGTAGTACTTAGGGGAGACCCTCTAACTTATGTAAAGTTTTGAGTTTCTTATATCGTATACCCAAAGGAATTTTTGATGTTCTTACTCACCCGTAATCATCCTTAGTTACTGACCTCCGTGCCCTTGTGCTCGTAGGGTTGCTTCTGAACTGAAATTGTGACTGTCTCTCCTGTGGCACTAACGTTTATTTCCGTAACACTTATACGGTACCTTTAACCACCCCAACTCCTAACTCAATATTTCACAAGGATCACGATGTCATATATGCTAGACTGAATTGCCTATGTTGTGTTTCACTACATTTATCTTGCACGATCTATTGATTTATCTGTATCTTCTTTTCTATCCATAACTAGACTCTTCCTGAATCAACTACTAGCTACTCGTTGGTCCATTCTCATATCTATATTTCGCATAATCTCTCTTGGGTTATTTCCTTTGGTTAACTTACATCTCGTACTGGCTCCTTACGTATCAAGTGTTCATTCGCACTTATTTATCAATAACAACTTATGGGGGAACCCTTACTACCTCACCTCGATGTGCTTACATAATGTTATGGAGTCGTAACATATCTGTCGGGTCTGAATAAATGCAATCTCAGCCCTTTCGCCTTTTTACCAAATTCTTCCTTTTCTATTCCATAGTTTCTTTGGAGTTTTTTCACATCTTCACTGACATCATACTCGCCTTGCGATAACCCTTCTGTACCAAGGATAACTGCATTTCTTACGCACGAGGGTGACGCCTAGTGTAACTGGCACACATAGTCCCTAAAGCTTAACTCTGCTCACAGTGCTTGTTTTAGGGAAGCGCCTTCCTGAATGACCTTTAAAAGTTATTCTTCTGTTGCCCATTCTATTATTGTCGGAACACGAACTCTGAAATCCTCACGATGCCGACTATTATCAAATCCTTTGATCCCTAATTCATGTTCAGTTTATCTTGTTCACTAGCCCGTACTAATTTTTATTACTTAGGGGGTCTAACTTTTCCTTCTGATAATCACGTTGGAGTCACTAACTCATTTCTCGAAATGAGGATATGACTTTATGGACTATACTCTTTATTGTGTCAAGGCCTGTCATCTTTTGTATTTTCCTTCACTTGACTATAGACTTTGTCATCCTACCATATTTTGATTTATCGTTACCTCCCATTTATCACATCTTACTCATAATACTTCATCTACTATCTTCTTATTCTCCTGCTAATATTTTCGTCTATTACCTTATTATGAAAACTTAACAAAATATTTTACACTTTTAGCTCCCCTTGCACCATCTCACTGGCTCTTCGGATCGCCTGACATTCCCTCTTTACTAGGGACGGGGAGCCATATTAAGGTAAATCTTTATCCCTTCTATGGATTTCATTGCCTATCTTCTGAATTTTCTACAAATTCTAGTATTCTTATCTAACTGTACTATTCTAGAGTGCATTATCTGGGTGATTACCACGCTTGCAATATCCTTCAGAAATGTTAGCTAACGCTAATAATCCATCAACCATTTTGGGTTACTCTAACACCAGTTGGATCTTGATATCCCATCCTTCTCGTAAATTATATTTGTTAGCTCACATAGGGCATAACTGAGATGGGTATGGCCAATTGTACATACCTCTGTTACTGTTGAAGGTAACTCAGAATACTTGCTTTTCTCCGTCAGAATTATAAATACTGGTAATCTTCACTAACTAGGTACCTCGTACCCCTTTTCACCTTGCTTCTTTTACTTGTTGAAACTTGTATCTACCTTCTGATTCTTTTATTGATTTTTACCATATGGGTGGATAGATATTCATGCCTTAGGACTCCTTATCAAGAAGCTTACACGTCTTAGTACACACATGATCTACTGAACACCTCACATTTACTCATCATAAGCATGATACAAAATCGAGTTCCTCTAACTAAACTCTTCCCAGCCACATTCAATCTCCTACCACCTATCTTTCTGGATGTAGGTATCATTGTATTACGAATAAAATTGAATTTAGGAGTTTGAATTCTTACAAATGAGCTCTACCACATGATCTAGAGTAAGAAGAGAGAGTGACGGTTCAAAATGTCCTGTAGCCTCCTGCCTATAAATGTAGTGCACAATACACTCATAAACAAACTCTACTAGACACGGCTTGTAGACTCCATAGGACAGAACTATTCTAATACCAAGTTTGTCACGACCCTAACCGAAGGGCCGCGACGGGCACCCGGTTCCTTACTCAACTGAGTACCAACGTAACGTATCTTTCTTATCATACTATTATGGGTAAATGCGCTAAAAAAGCCGTCATGAGATAACTAGAATAAAACATTAGGTAATACTCAACATAGGAAAACCCAACATGATATGCAAACTTATATATGTGACATACATGCCTATAAGGTCGACATGATCATTTGTACACTCAAAGCATAGGCCGACAAGGCCATGCAAGTATCCATATACATGACATATATCTACAATAATCTAAGAATACATAAACATCATAAAGGTCGGGACAGGCCTCGCCATACAAATCAATACATGTCCAAATCATACTGACCAAATAGGCATCTCCAGAGCAAGTGGAGTGCACCAACACCTTCCAATGAGCTGATAGCCTACTAGGAGGACTGTCAACCTATCTATCAGGAAGATACAACATGTAACATCTAAGTACCTCTGAGGGCTACTGACATGAAATGCATGATACATACATACATACATACATATATACATATATGTATATATATATGTATGTATATATATATATATATATATATATACACATAAACTTTTAAGAACATATACCTTTATGGGCATCATCATCATCATATCACACCCAGCCGTAATAGGCTCGGTAGAAACGTACTCGGTCATCATAAAGCTCGGTAGAATTGTACACGGCCACATGAAGCTCGGTAATACCCAACTGATGAATGGTTGCACCGTAGGTGTCATACCCGGACGACTATAGCATGGCTCGATAGAGTAAAATGATCAATGGTTGGACTCATGGAATAACTTTCAAAACCTTTCGAAGTAACGTAGGGTCGTTGCACCTTCAATTAACGTTGTAGACATCCATACAATCAATATGGACCTCAATAGGATTCAAGGATCATACATATATTCTTAGAATAACTTTATAAGGAAAGAACAATTTGGACATCCTTAGTTGCTAGGAATAGATCCAGTATGAAATAGCATATTGTTTACGTTTATTTCACTTTAGATCATGCCAAAAGAATGAAGGAAGTGTCTTTAAATACCTTTACAATCTTCTCTCCAATCGTCAATCAAGCTTAAATGATCTTCTTACGTCTACAATGAATAAGCCGATTTCGTCGTCATCATATAAGTGTTTTAACTCTCATATGTCAAAACCAATATTCTACAAGAAAATGGACAGAACCTCTCCTATTTGTACTAAATTTTATAAGTTACTCAAAAGTCACCAAATGCCCAAACAACAACCAGTAGTTATATGGAACACAACCAGCACAATAACACGTCGAGCGACAAGCTCGGTTCATGTCTAATAACACTATATTTTTAACCCTTTACCTCTTATTTATATTCAAGAAAATATTTATAATAACAACACAATATACTCAGGTTATTCCATAAATTTTTCAGCCATAAAACGCTGCAAGAACACCTCCGAAACAGTCCAACAATTAACAACAACAACAAATACAACCTTCCATTATTATGTTGTCCTTTCTCTTCATACTCACATTACCAATAACATGTTCGACATGTAGACAATAATTAAAAATAAAAACATTATAAGAGAGGTATTTTCAAGTGTTTCCAACCATTTATTGTTCATGGAAACAACCTTTTCAAAACAGTCCATTAAAAATAATAACATCTCAAACTATTTCAAGTCTCCTCTTGTAGTATTTTGCTCGAATAATGCAACCAACACACAAACAACTTAAAGTACATGTAGTAGGATGTTATACTAACCTTAAAAGTTGGTGTGTAAACACTTGTAGTTTGACTTGAAAATCTAATATATATAAAGTAGATACTGATTATTACCTTAATAAACAAGAACAACATGAAACCTGAGGTTACTTCACTTTGAAGATACCTCCAAAACAGCCACAAGATGAAGAACTACAATCTAGCAAGCACAACGGAATTTCTAGCATTGGATTCATATTTTTATTTTTGATATTTACTCGAGAATCATGGAGGAACTCTAGGGTACCATCTAGGAGGGTTTAGAAACTGTTTTGGTCAAGAACAATGAGTTAAAACAACTTAAATCTACTTAAATACAAGCTGGAGTTTCACATCGACTTTGTGGGTCCCATGGGANCCAGTAGAAATGATACTAAATTGCAGCCCAGCACAGCCCGCAACTATTCTCAATGACACCACAACACTATATGTGTAATATTCTCTTCTTGAATCAACTTTTGGTGTTCAAGTTGGTGTGTAAACACTTGTAGTTTGACTTGAAAATCTAATATATATAAAGTAGATACTGATTATTACCTTAATAAACAAGAACAACATGAAACCTGAGGTTACTTCACTTTGAAGATACCTCCAAAACAGCCACAAGATGAAGAACTACAATCTAGCAAGCACAACGGAATTTCTAGCATTGGATTCATATTTTTATTTTTGATATTTACTCGAGAATCATGGAGGAACTCTAGGGTACCATCTAGGAGGGTTTAGAAACTGTTTTGGTCAAGAACAATGAGTTAAAACAACTTAAATCTACTTAAATACAAGCTGGAGTTTCACATCGACTTTGTGGGTCCCATGGGAGCTGTTTGCGCAGTCTCGCAAAAAAACGAATATCTCTTTACTCCAATGTTATATCGATGGACGATTAAAAGTGTTAGAAACTAGACTCGTAGATAGTCAATATTGAGAGTTGAGTTGTTGTTGTTGCGGTTGAGACACGAGGTAGAACTACTTCCTGATCACGGTCCCTGGCGTCTTTTTCTATCTTTCATTACGGTTATTGTTTCATACAGTATACTATATTAACAGACTTGTGTTAGTACATTAGAGCTCATGGCTCAGTGTTACGAATTTTTAGGAATTGGTTGTATTAATTTGGTATTTATGTATGAGTTTTCGACTTTCAGAGTCGGCTATTTTGTATCTGTTATTATTTTTTTGTAATATTTTATGATTGACTTGCCTAGTAAGTGGGGTTAGACACCATCACAGCAACTGGTGATTTTGGGTCGTGATATAACTTAGGAGTTCAATTACGAATATTTAGTGAAATAATTCGTAATTTATTATGGTAGAAGTTAATTTTGAATTTTTAAAATTAATTCCATAATGAAAAGCCTTATCAACCCGATAACGAATCACTTTAATTTGACTAATGCTTCTTCATTTCTTATATGATTTCCACAATCAAACTATTTTCTATTAAGATTTTGTTTATATATATACAATATTGACTTTTCTTAGATAACTATCGATATGAATATTGTAGAGCATATCAAAAAAATTGTGTCTGGACGTGAGCGATGCTAAAATGTAATAACAATTTTTATAGCCCCAAAATATTTCAGTTTATGCTCCTACCTATTATCTTAATATATCAAGTATGATGCACGGTCTAGTGTGATTAATATGAAATATTTTCTCATGGGTGGGGCAAATTTCATAACTCGTATGTATTCGGAATATCTAAATTTTAATTTAAAACACAAATTTAATCTACCATGCTTCACCTTCAAATTAATTAAACTAACTCACAATAAATAAAACGTATCGATTAAATTGAAATAGAAAAGGAACTAATGCACCGTGATGGCTCCAGAGAGCAAAGAGGAAATGAATAAAACAGTGTCCAAAAATATAAATGAGTTCAAGTTCGGTGGACTAGTAGTGTGTGTATATATTACATCATCACTATTAGCGTAGCATACAATAATAGATAATTTTTCAATATAAGTTTCATATGATAAATTTTGAAAAAGTAATAATTTGTTATATCCAATTAAATTAGAGAAAGGTATAACTTTTAGTCACTATAAAAAATAATAGCAATAATTTATTTCTTCATTTCTTATTTGGTGTCCACAATCAAACTATTAAGATTTTTTTATGTATAAAATATTGTCTTTTCTTAGATAATTATCGATATAAAGATTGTCGAGCATATTAAAAAAGTTGTGTTGGACGTGTGCAATGCTAACAATTTTATAACTATCTTTTGTAGCCCAAGAATGTTTCAGATTATGCTCCTACCTATTATCTTCATATATCAAGGATGATGTATGGTCTAGTGTGATTACTATGAAATATTTACTCATGGGTGGGGCAAACTTCATAATTTTACTCGTATGTATTCGGAATATCTAAATGTCAAAACCCAATTCCCACTATATGTCGTGATGGCGCCCAACATCGTTGTTAGGCAAGCCAATGATGAACTATCAACTTAATTATCTATTTTATTACTTTTAAAATCATAAATTTTATTAATTAAAGAAATTAATGCATTGAAATGCATGGATACATACAATATTAGTAAGATGTTAAATGAAAAGGTAAAGATATTAAGCAAAACCATAAACAACTATTAGATATCCCAAAACCCTGTATCACAAGTACATAAGCATCTACTAGGAAGTACAATACTAACACTACATCTGTCTGAATTGTAAAATAGACAGGACAACATAAATAAGAATGATGGAGACTCCATGTGTTGCAGATCGTAACATGGAGTGCAGCTCACCGTAAAGTCTCCTCAATAGCTGCGCCCATGCGCCCAAATGATCGTCAAAATATACCTGCACAATCAGTGCAGAAATGTAGAATGAGTACATAAGTCAACGCGTACCTAGTAATTAACTAGCCTAACCTCGTAGAAGTAGTGACGAGGGGTCGAGATCGATACTTACTAGTGGTCCAATAAATAAAATACAAGAATTATAAGTAGTCATAAAATACATCAGTATCAATGGAACAAGAAACAGTAACTAATGTGATCCTTTAACAATATATCAATTTAAAATCCCAAAATACCACATGCCATATCAAAAACTAAGAACCGTTAAGTAGATATCGATCTCAAGTCATGAAGGAAATATCATGTATTTGCCAAGTCTCAATCAAAAGGGTAATCTCGTGGATATTCGGACTCCTAGCAATTTTACGCACGAATGTCACGACCCCAATTTTCCTCCATAGGATGTCGTAACGACACCTAATCTCTAAGACTATGTAAGCCTACACTTACTAAATAATTAGAAGAATTCAACCATCAAATAAAAACAATACGAGATAAAAATCTAATACAAATTACAATTCCCAAAATCGGTAGTACAAATCATAAGCTCTACTGAGTTTGCTAGAAAATCCCTAAATACAACTGTTCGGATTGAATTAAACAGTACAATAAAAATATCAGAAGGTGACTCTGAGGCCTGCGAATGCGACGACAGGTTTACCTTGAGTCTCCAATACTCAACCAACCAGCTAATAATCAACCACAACAGACGCACCTGGATCTGCACAAAAATATGTAGAAATATAATATGAGTACACCACAGCGGGACCCAGTAAGTATCAAGACTAACCTCAGTGGAGTAGTGACGAGGGACAGTCAAGACACCTACCAAGCTAAATAACCTGAACAAGTGTGTAGATGAACTAACAGATAAACAATATTAATATAAAGCTAAGCAGGATAAGGAATACAAGATAATACTTGCAATGATACACTAGTAACAACAATATTCAACAGGAAGCAGTCAGGTAATAATGTTGTAGAGTAACTAATCACAGTCTAAGTCTGAAAAAATTAAATAAAGGGAAAACCAGCAACAACTCAATAAGAACAACCGCTTTCATACCAGATCTGTTCAAGCATTTTCCCGAAGTACCGAACCTCATAATCACAACTCACGGGTCCCAATTCACGAACCCTAATCACTTGGCATCTTGTGCTCACATTACAACCTATAATCGCACGGACGACTCACGTGCCAATAGAACAATCCGCACACAGAAGGCAAGAAGACAAGAGAATGTATAATGGTTAATGTCGTCAGTTTTCACCTTTTAAAACCGATATGGATGATTTAACTACGTGTATGCATGTGCAAGTGTTCTACCATAATTTCAGTCAACAAATAAGAGTAGAGTCAATGAATGACACATAAGTAATGATCACCACGAAATGTACGGTTTAACAGAAGCATCAATGAAGTTTAAAGCAACGATCAACACAAAAAGATTAGCTACACAGAGTCGGGCCAGTAGTGCAACACGGAGGAAAACAATTAATAGTATGCTAAGGAACACAACAATCAAAAACAAGTGCACAGAAAAGGGGAATGACAACAAGAGCACTCCCGAGGTACCACCTCGTAGTCTCAAATCGTAAAATGAGTCATAACTTTTCTTATATCACTGCAGGAGCCTTTATACTTATTTTTGAAAATTATTTTCCAGAAATAGAATCCCACGTTTTAGCCCACCTTAACATACCACATGGCTTCTAGTAGTTCCCCTACTAGCCACGCATTTCAAGCCCACCTTATCGCATCGTATGCATTTCAACGCCCAGACCTTATACTACTGCATGCGTATCAATAAAAATAGTACGGCAAAGACCTCGGGCGACACAATAATAACCACACAGTAGAAACCTCATGCAAACACAATAACAACCGCACAATAGAAACCTCGTGCACCACAATAACAACCGCACGACATAAATCTCATGCAAACACATAACAATCTTCTCAACACAACATGTATGCCAAAAACATAACAACATAAAGTGCAATTCGACAACAAGAGATATAGCATGAATCAATGACCCCAAATAAGAATACGTCAACAATAAAAGGGGTAACAAACTTCCATTAAGGCTAATCGATTCCAGAAGAGATAACACTGGTTTCAATTAAGGTTTAAGCAATTACAGAAACATAACAATGATTTCAATTAATGTTAAGCAGTTACAAAAAGATAGCATGACGATAAAAGAGGCAACAACTTCAGTTAAGGCACATAAGAGTTTAATCGGCAATAAGGGTAGAACATTAAGCAATTAATTCTAATTAAGACATGTAAGGGTGAATTTAGTAAATGAGAAATTTAACATGACAAAGCAACTTCATATTTAATGGACATAAGAACCTAAGAGCACTAGACGGTCAAATTTTCACAAATAAGTCCGAGCACGTACTCGTCACCTCACGAACTCGGCCTTCACATGACACAATTAGCACAAAAGAGTCGAATCCTAAGGGTAGTTCCTCCACACAAAGTTAGGCAAGATACTTACCTCAAAGAAGCTAGACTGTTACTCTAAAATGACCTTCTCGAGTGAAACACCCTCCGGACGGCTCAAATCTAACCAAAATAACTTCAATTCATAAATAAAACTCATAGAAGACAATTCCGGATAATAAAGCTTCAATCTTTAACAAGAACTAAAAGTCAACCCAAAAGTCAAACCTTAGGCCTGCACCTTGGAACCCAATCAAAATAATAAAATCCGAACACCCATTCGATAATGAGTCCAACCATACAAGAATTACCAATTTTCGATATCAATTCGTCCTTCAAATCATCATTTTACATTTTGAAAGATTTCTACAAATTTTCCCCAAATTTCCAACTTAATTCACTAATTAAATGATGAAATTATCAATGGATTCCTGAAATATAACAAGATTCGGGTAGAGAACACTTACCCCAATGAGTTGCTTGAAAAACACACGAAACATCTACCAAAACCGAGGTCTACAATTCAAACCTTGAAGAAAATGGCCAAACCCTCGACTTATATGACTTTGCCCAAAACTTCTGCATTTGCGGACAAGGAAGCGTATCTGCGCTCTCGTACTTGTGAGTAAAACTCCGCATCTACGGTTCACACTGCCAAGACCAAAATGCGCACCTGCGCAAAAGAGGGTCGCACCTACGCCTTCGCAGAAGCGGCCTCCCTCGCACATGCGATACATAACCCACATATGCGATGATCGCACCTGCAATCCTTCAACGCAGAAGCGACACACAGCATGCAGAAGTGACCCCACACCTGCGCTCCAAAATGCGCAGGTGCGACGCACCAAAAACAGACTTGATCACAAGCATGAAAATCATCTGAAACACACCCAGGGCCCTCGGGACCCCGTCCAAACATACCAACAAGTTCCATAACACCACGTGGACCTACTCGAGGCCTCAAATCACATTAAACAACGTCGAAACTAAGTATTGCACCGCGAATCAAACTTATGAACTTTCAAATCTTCCAACTTCTAAAACTCGTGCTGGAACACGTCAAATCAACCCGGAATGACGTCAAATTTTGCATGCAAGTCCGAAATGACATAACGGAGATAATCTAACTCCCGGAATCAAAATCAGACCTCGATATCACAAAAGTCACTCTCAGTCAAACTTTTTAACCTTCCAAACTTCAACATTTCCAACTTTCATCAAAATGCATCAAATTACCCTACAGATCTCCAAATCTAAATCCGGACGCACGCCTAAGTCCAAAATTATCATGCGAAGCTATTGAAATCATCAAAATGCTATTTCAGAGTTGTCTACACAAACGCCAAATTTCGGACAACTCTTTTCATTTAAGCTTCAAAAATAAGAATTATTCTTTCAATTAAATCCCGAATTATCTGAAAACTAATATCGACCACACACGCAAGTCATAATACACCTTACAAAGCTTTTCGGGACCTTAAACCGTCGAACGGGGTGCTAATTCCCAAAAAGAGCGATCGGGTCGTTACATTCTCCCCTTCTTAAACAAACGTTCATCCTCGAACGTGCCCAGTACCACTTTGAGGTCATCAAATCGCTGAGTGTACTCATCATAAATATACTCACGGGTGATCCCACGTCACCCCAATCCACATAGGGCCGACTACCCCATCCCAACTGAACATTATCCCTTTCACCCATATTGATAACCTTAGAACCAAATTTCTCACCATCCAATCATTCCCAAAAGACTCGATTCCCACATCAACACACGGTATCAACCTCAACCAGCTGCAACAAACTATGCCTACACCCACATGGTACAACCACACAACAAAACACATTACACACATGCCTTAAACAACAACTCTAGCCACAGTAGCTGCCCATAATCAAATCATGTACCAGCAATTAGCCGCATATTCGTTAGAACCCTATTTCAAACCTTCACAACACTGACAACGATGCAAGAAACATGAAGACCTCGTAACTATTCACCCGAATCAACAAGTCACATCTTACGCCACCGGGGCAAACACCTCGCAAGCTAAAACTCAATAAGCACGACACGAACATGACTGAATATGTAAGGAGAAACACATAAGAGAACTATCAAACAAGCCTAACATGTACCACTCCCTATCAATATCAGACTACGAATCAATTTCACAAAGGGAGAATTGAAGCATATGAATAAATCACAAGGATCTCATCCTGATATAACTCAATTGAAGCCCGTAGCTCGGCTCAAACATATCAAATCACATGGAAATGTGAGGATCCTATACTCAACTCTGAATCACAAGTAGAATGCACATCATACCAACCGAAACCTTCCACTAGTTCAATTCCTCTAACAAAATCATAACCCATACTGAAGTCCCACCCTGGTAGAGCATCTAAATCACAAATCGTAACCAATCACTCAGAAATCGCATCAGAACCTACCGTACTGGGTACCAGAAAGTCACTTCTAGTCTCATAACTCTTAATAATGAATAAAAGCAAAACGATAGACATGGGCTACCACTATAGAATCTCCCACCAGGGATAAGCATATTAGTAGAGTAAACTATCACAAAACTCACCCATATGTGAAGTAAAATAGAAGGACTCACCCTGATAAGCAGAACCGGAACAAGATACAAATGATTCTCCTCTATAACAAATCAAAACCATAATTGTACGACATCATATGGTATAGTGGCCTCATCCCTACCGTACAAAACATATCAACGGGTCGGGCCTCCACCTCTTAGGTGCCCTCTACTCGCCTGACCTGCACCCCAAGCTGGCGGTACAGGGATATCATCAACTGAAGCAGAACTCATAGCCTGAATACCCCGCTGTGACACATCTGTCTTGAGTCTGGGATAGTCTCTCACCATGTGGCTGATAATTCCACACTCAAAGCAACCTCTTCACTGACGTGTTTGTGGGAGATGTCCGGTACGGGTACCCTGAGACCCATGGGTACCTAAAATATAGTGCGAAACCTAAAGTGCAAACTAAACTGGCTGGCCTACAAAACCTCTATCATGTCGTACCCTGCCTCTAAAATAGGAACCAATAGGTCTCTCGGGTCTACGAGGCCTCTTAGCCTCCTTGTCCTTTATCTCCTAACCCCACATGACTTCTCCCTCCTAGTCCCGCATGTCCTCTAATCGAGGAACGATCTCTACCACCTGCTGAAATGGAAGATCTGACTCTAACTCCCGAGCCATGCTAAACTGAATATCATGACTGATCCCCTCAATGAACCTGCAGACTGACTCTCCAACTGTAGAAATCAAAGTAGGTGCATATCTGGACACTTCATTAAATATGGCGGCATACTATGACAATGACATAGTGCCCTGGCGCAGCTACTCAAACTCCACGCGCCATGCATCCCAGAGGGTCTATGGAAAAAAATCTCTCAAGAACACCTCTGAAAACTGAAGCCGTGAAAGTGAAGTACAGATAACTTATTTGGTTGTTAACACGATGATAGCAGAACCTGACAATATATTTCGTGAACAATTATATAATTGAGCATTATATAATTCATACTCACAATTCTTACAGTAAGGCTAAAGTATTCCCTGCACGTTCAATAGAAGTAGTGTCTTTGTATGGGCGAAATTTAAACCTTGCATGTCCAAATACAGATATAATCGGAAAATGACCATTCGGTCGTCTGGCAAATTGAGTGTCTAACCTTCCTGTCTAGATAAAGGTTAAAAGTGGCATGTCCCTCAAGGGGACCAATATGAAGCACTACGTAAATTAAAAGCAATGTTGTAAAAGGCATTTTCGGGGCGAGCCCTGGGGCACCGCGCACCAAAAACGCCCTGAGGCGATGGTGTGGGGCGAAAGTCTCAAAAGGCGTACGCCCAGCAATTCGGGGCGTACGCCCGGGCTTTTGAGGCGTGTGTTTTTAGTGAGGGGTAAGCCCCAAAGACGTTTTTAAATTAAAACAAAATTTGTTGAATAAGTCCTTCATATAATACCTAAATTCTCAAAAGTCAGCTTGGTAATTACTCAAAAGTTTTAAAAAGAAACTGAAATGTATTAAATTTAAAAGTCAAGACCTTTTTTATTGATTGAAGCCCTAATTCATGGTCTTTNATAGAGTTTCCATTCATCCAGTAATACATATTATAAATACATCAATATCTCACAGAAGTATGAGACTTCTGTGAATTCCAATTCCAGTTCAAAGATGTTGAGACAACGATTCCTGTCACTAAACGACATATATACTCAACAATAAAATATCTTCCACACATATAGTACAGATAACTTATTTGGTTGTTCACACGATGATAGCAGAACCTGACAATATATTTCGTGAACAATTATATAATTGAGCATTATATAATTCATACTCACAATTCTTACAGTAAGGCTAAAGTATTCCCTGCACGTTCAATAGAAGTAGTGTCTTTGTATGGGCGAAATTTAAACCTTGCATGTCCAAATACAGATATAATCGGAAAATGACCATTCGGTCGTCTGGCAAATTGAGTGTCTAACCTTCCTGTCTAGATAAAGGTTAAAAGTGGCATGTCCCTCAAGGGGACCAATATGAAGCACTACGTAAATTAAAAGCAATGTTGTAAAAGGCATTTTCGGGGCGAGCCCTGGGGCACCGCGCACCAAAAACGCCCTGAGGCGATGGTGTGGGGCGAAAGTCTCAAAAGGCGTACGCCCAGCAATTCGGGGCGTACGCCCGGGCTTTTGAGGCGTGTGTTTTTAGTGAGGGGTAAGCCCCAAAGACGTTTTTAAATTAAAACAAAATTTGTTGAATAAGTCCTTCATATAATACCTAAATTCTCAAAAGTCAGCTTGGTAATTACTCAAAAGTTTTAAAAAGAAACTGAAATGTATTAAATTTAAAAGTCAAGACCTTTTTTATTGATTGAAGCCCTAATTCATGGTCTTTCCCAATTCTTTATCTTGTCTGCTAGTCTGCTAGTCTGCTAATATCTCCTAAAAGCAACAAATATTCAATTTTTTTTATAAATACAAAGAGAACTACATTCTCCTTCATAGCAGCAAGTTCAAAGGTCAAATTGCAGGTTAGTCATCCTTTTTGTTCCTCCATGTAGAAAACTTTATTCTTTTCGACTCAAGTTACTTTTGCTTCTAAGTAGCGTACAATAGATTGTTTTGACTAGTTTTTTGTGGGGATGGAGCACATCTATATATATATTTCACATATTTATAGTTTTCTTTAATTTTTTATGTAATTTTACCTTTTTATAAATATTTACTGTAATTATATTATTTTATAAAATATTAAAAATTAAATATCTATGGGGATTACGCCCCGTGCCTCGAGGCTTACGCTTCGCTAAGGCATATGTAAAACGCCTCGCCTTACGCCCACGCCTTTTAAAACACCGATTAAAAGGCAAACATAATCATTAAAAAAACCATCTTGAATGGCCTTCAAACAACTAAATCTGGCAAACTAAAGTCAGAAAAAGGTGACTACTTTAATGTCTATGATATTTACATGAAATTTTAGGTAAGTTCAAATTGAATAATTGTGGATAAACAGGTGAGATCGGCACCCGCTGCCTCATCTATCCTTACGTGCCAATTTGCGACTCAGGAATACTGGACATATAATGTCATACTTTGGCCAGGGGCCACATTGTAAGACAATTTGCAAAGAAAAATATAAAACTGAATAGAGACTAACGCTGACTAAATGTAAACATAAAGTTAGGCCGACAAGGCCGTCATAACTACTATAACTGACAAGCCAAAACAATATACGTACGGGGCCTACAAGCCCAACATACTGCACTAACTGATTGGATATGTCTACAAGCCTCTGCTGATGGATGTACTGAGATCGGAACAGGGCCCCGGCCTACTCATAACCTATCTACATACATACACAAGATGTACAGAAAACTTCTAGACACGGCAACTACGAAGGACGGGGAGCTTACCGATAAAGCTGAACTCGGGCAACACGTACTGAGGAGGTCTACCCGTCTGTCTATCCAAACATGTACACATGAAATTCAGTTCCCCTAGGAAGGGATGTTAGTACGAAATAGTGTACCGAGTATGTAAGGCAATATACTGAAAGATCAAACTGAACTGATAATATAATAACTAAAAGCAACTGGGGGCCAAAGATAATCTGAAGATATGCTCATCTGCTAATACTGACTCTATTATAGTAAGTAAAATAGTTGTCCGGCCTTATAAGGCTCGGTATATATATATAACTTATATTTAGAAATGAAGTAGTGATCCCATCTGATTGCAGTATTGAAATTGTTAGAAATGAAGTAGTGTGTAACTAACACATTAGTTTCCACCTAATGAAAATTGACTAAGAGTCACTTCTCCAAGAGGTGGCTTGCTGCCACGTGGGGTGGGGGTGGGAAATTTAATCTTTATCCACTTATTAGCTAATTAGGTAATGTCTCGATACCTGATAATTAACCAATTACCTGCATAATTAAGAATTGTCTCAAATTACTTAAAACTCTACTTATTTTTGATACACTTTATACATCATACTATCACGGTCATATGGTACTAGTCCATAAGTATCGGGTATTATACCTCGGACCGTATTTTATCCAAAATCGACAACCTTCAACGAAACTCATTTTCTTTAATTCGTGCACCCTTTCCTTCATGTCACTTACTTATTGCTTGTTATAAATAGCATAAATATGTTAACCTCAAGATAATCTCATCCCCGAGGACTGAAAATGAAACTTTAACGTACATATTGATCTTATGACATACTGAGAAGTCTTATTAACATATTTCATATGCATTTCATGCATTTATACATGCACATTGACCCATGTAAAAGATGGCGTTATATGCGCGTATTATGTATGTATATATATGAATATGGGATATGGAAAAAGGTTACGGGGTTACATACACACCACCACCTGATCAGCTGGTATACGTTGATGATTTTCCCATAGTGGCCGAGATGATATGATGGGATGCCCTCAGAGGCTTGATGATGTTATGAACGCATATACCTATGTATGGTATGACATTGATACGCATATGCATGACATTGTAAATATTAATGATTCACAGAATTATTCAGACTTATATGTTGAGTCTTTTACACCATGTTTCTCTAATGTCTATTACTTACTGGTTTCCATTCCTTACATACTCGGTACATTATTTGTATTGATACTCTTTTTGCCTGGGGACGCTGAGTTTCATGCACGCAGGTCCCGATAGACAGGTTGAGAGTCCTCCAAGTAGGCTATCAGCTTAGTAGAAGTATTGGTGCGCTCCATTTGCTCCAGAGTAGCTTATTTGGTGAGTATGATTTGGATATGTATTAGTTGGTATGGTGAGGCCCTGTCCTAACCCTTATGACAATTATGTACTCTTAGAGGCTTGTAGACATATGTCATGTACGTGAAAGATTGTATGGCCTTGTCGGCCTACGTTCAGTATACGAGTGATCATTTTAGTCTTGTACCCTATGTCATATGTATAAGTTTTTATTACATGTTGGGTTATGAATTGTTGAGTATTTCCTCATATTTTATTCTATTTATCTCACGACAACCTCTCTATCTCATTTTCCTATGATAGTATGATACGAAAGATACATTACGTTGGTACTCAATTGAGTAAGGTACTGGGTGCCCGTCCCGGCCCATTAGTTTGGGTCGTGACAGATTAAGATAAAGGTGACAAACGGGTGGGCCGGGCTGGGAAGGATCGGAAAAAAAAGTGATCGGCCAGTCACCAATACGGGCCGGGTTTCAGGTTCGACAAACCGGGCTTAACGGGTTCGGCCCCATCTGGTCAAAAATGGAACCGTTCCTGCCGGGCCGGGCTGGGTTTATGTATAATTATTTGATTTTTGTTATATATTTTGTATAACTAAAGTAAAAATATAAAACAAAAAAAATCTTATAAAAAGAATGTTTGAATAAAGGATGCAAAGACTTTAAAATTCTTATATTTAAATATTTCATTAAGAATTTAAGATAATATAAATATAATGAAGATGAAAAAAAATTGTACTTATAATTTGCAAGTTCTTTTTTTATTTCAAACTTGCAAATTAAAGTTTACATTTAACAACAACTAAATTAACGAAAAAAGAGTAAATTTAAAGTTTAATTATTAAATATAAATCTAGAACTTCAAAGGTTTTGCATTGCCTTAGTAAGTTCTTCATAATCAATATGAACTTCTTGGCCATCTTCTGGAGTGTTAAATTCAGATGGGCGATCATGTGTTAATATATCTCCAAGTTCCTCGTCTTCTGGTTTATCAACATCTTCACGTCCCTGATTTCTTCGTTCGGATCTAATCGAATCTCTAGAACATACTAAAACTTCCAAAGCATTGCATCCCAATGAGTGACGGGTGTCTTCTAGTTGTTGGCATGCTTGACTAAATGCACTCTCTGATGCAACAGTTGAAATTGGCACATTCAGCACGTCCCTAGCCATAGCGGAAAGAACAGGAAATTGCTTTTCATTCTCATGCCACCATCCCAACTGTGAAAATTCCTTATTGCGAGGCTCTGATTGCTTTTGCAAGTAGAATAGAAGTTCATCAATGTTCCTGCTACTGGTTTGAGTGGAAGGAAACATAGCCAAAATATTATAACCATCAAGACTTTCATCTTAATCCATATTAGCAGATGCAGTAGAAGTAGTACAATGCATAGTGGGATTAACATTGCCTACATTAATAGCAGCATCATCAATTATATTTGCATAATAATTATATAATTATTGTAAATAATTATTTAGCTTGTCCATACAATAATATATATCTGGGGTTTCAGTTGGTCCAATCTCCATATAACTATATAAAGCATTGATTAATTGGTGACAATTAGACATCTTTATAGAAGGATTTAAAACAGCACCAATTAAGTAAATCGGAGGAATTGGAAAGAAATATTTTTTGAATTTGGCATACATTTTTTCAATAGCATCCTTATTCTTTCTTCTTAAATTCAGAGAGTAGAAAAGAAATTTCAGCCATATGTACTAAAGTCATAGTAACAGTAGGGTAATATGCTCCAGAAAACT
Organism: Nicotiana otophora; assembly: GCA_000715115.1. Classification (NCBI taxonomy): domain Eukaryota; kingdom Viridiplantae; phylum Streptophyta; class Magnoliopsida; order Solanales; family Solanaceae; genus Nicotiana; species Nicotiana otophora. Next base: position 49,907 of record AWOL01S0038962.1, read on the forward strand.
CAACAGTAGCTGTATACAATTTATGTAAAAATTGAATAACATCATTAATGGTCTCCCAAGTATTAGTTGTTAACATACGGTTTGGATCAGTACAATGTGCATTAGCAACTTTAGTTATCGACAATCTATATTTGTAGCAACATTTTAAAAATAAGTATGTATAATTCCATCTAGTAACAATTTCATCTGGCATGAATCTGGGTTTAACGTTATGCTCCGTACACTTAGTCTTAAATTCCCTAATTCTAGATTGTCTACTATTTACTTGAATAACACCCAATGCTCTTCTAACATGAGTTATCTTAGTCGAAAATAAATCAAGGCTACTTTTAACGATTAAATTATAAACATGGCATGCACACCTAACACGAAAAATTTCATCTAGTGGTAGTTTCAAATGCAGTCTTAATATTGAAATGGAGGCATTAATGTTAGAAGCATTATCAAAAGACATACACAATATTTTTTTTATTAAGATTATAAAATTCAACAACTTTGCAAATAGTAGTACTTATAAAAATAGCAGTATGACTTTGATCTTCATCAGATTTAAAAGCGATAATATGTTTTTGCATACAACAATTAATATCTATCCAATGACATGTAATTGTCAAATAATCATTTCTATTTACAGCATGGCCAATATCAGAAGTTAGAGAAACTCTATAAGGAAGGTAGTCAAACAAATAACGTATGTATGTCTGATATTGTCCATGAAGTCTAAAGATATCAGATCTACAAGTACTTCTAGGAATACCTTTAAATAAGGGATTATAAATCCTTTGAATATACATAGTCAGATATGATGAAGAAGCAAAAGAAAAAGGTAGACAACTCAAAGCAATCATTTTTGCTAACTCCTCACGATCCTTCATTTTATCATATTTCATAAGTCCTCCAGTACTAGTATTTAAAGTTCCTTAATTTTCATCTAAATCAGAGCCCCATTCTATAGGATGAGTAATTCTTATATATCTACTAAGTATTCCAGTCCCCCCTAAACTTCCTCCAGTCTTATGTTTAAAATCATCTTTACAATGTTTGCATCTAACTCTATCAAAATTCTCTATTTCGTCAAAATATTTCCAAACTTTACTTCTTTTCCTACGATTAGTAGTCGGGGCCACAGGTGGTCTACTACTAGTTCCACGACTACCACCCCTGCTACCAACTCCAACACTACTAGTTGTACGTGGTGTCTCATCTTCAATTTCTAATTCATTATCTTCTATACCGAAATCTTCCTGTAATTGTTCATAATCAATATTATTATCAGATGATGTTTCAGAAACATGTGTAGAATCATTTAAATTACTACTAGATGTTGACGTAGTACCTCTTTTTCTATTTTCCCGATTACCCTGATTAGGAACCTTATTACAAACTCTTTTTGCAGCATTAAATATATTGTAAAAATTTAACTACTAACAAAAATTAAATATGCAAATAAAATATTAAATAAGAGAAAGAATTGGAGGGAGTGCACCGAATTCCAAAATAAGTTAAACACTTGATGATTTTCGCAACTCTAATGTTACCACGAAGAAACGTCAATTGTTCAAAGTTCAAACTTCAAACTTCAAATAATACGATAAATTAAATTCCAAAACAAATAAGAGCCAAATACTTGATTGCAATTTAGGTGAAGAATAAGAGAATGACAATTGAGATTTGAGTTTGAGAAATGAGATATGAGTGAAGAAATGAAGAAGAAAGGGGGTGTATTTATAGTTTTTCAAAGGGCTAAATTAGTAATTATAAAAAATGTTATTTTTAAATAAAATTGCCCAAAAAGGGGCCATTCTTGCAATAATTCCGTTGGGCAATGGTCAAATTTGAAGCTGACCGTTGCCAACGGTCAAATTCAATTTTGTTTTTTAAAAAAACAAATTCAAAAATAGTCGTTGAACCGGGATGGGCCGGTTAACCGGTTCAATAGAAAATTTACTAAACCGGTTTCGACTAGTCCGGTTAACCGAATCTTTTTTTTTTATAAGGACCAACCCCCCTAACCTAGCCCACCAGATACCCTAACTACCGGTCCGGGCCGGGCCGGAAACGGGTCAACCCGGTTTTGGGTTAATAATCTGATTTAACTGAAATTATATACTCAGTCATGATTCTTCATTTTTATATCATATCTCAGTCTCTGCTCATCATTCATTATTACAACGCATGTTGTCATTGTTGTTCCCATATGTGGTGTTGTTGGGCTGAGTGATACAAGATTGTGAGCCCTTGAGACTTGAGAGGTTGATGACTAAGGTGGGCTTTAGAGCTGTGTTGAGAGTGTTATTGTGGATCGGGTTGCACACCGCGGCAGGCCATATTAGCTTTGTTATTATTATGTGGATCGGGTTGCACACCGCGGCAGGCCATATTAGCTTTGTTATTATTATGTGGATCGGGTTGCTCGCCTCAGAAAGCCTTATTGGCTTTTGATTAGTGCTTGGGCCTTATTGGTTAAATCAGATTATTAACCCATATGCTTAGTTATTATGTGGTTGTTGGCTTGCCTGGGGAGTAGTGTTAGGCGCCGTCGCAGCTGCGGTAGGAGTTAGGTCATGACACTAAAACCTCAAATCGATGTCCATCGATCCGAAACTAGTCAAACAACGTACAAATCAATCAAAATATACTCCAATACTCATAATTTAATAATTTATAACAATTACCAACTTCGCTCAAAAGGTCAACAAAGTCAACTCCAGGGCCCACGTGCCCGGATTACGAAAATATTTGAAGATACTCAACACGCATAACACGAGGAACTCAAATATATAATTTATTCCTAATTTCATATCCAATTTCTTGGTCAAAATCCAAATTTACCATTTCTAGGTTTTCTTCCAAAATTCAACAATTTTTACAAATTTTCATGTAAAATATTATATATATAATCCATGTGTTTAACTTACAACAAGTGGGAATCACTTAACTCGCAATGGATGCTGAAAATGGCACTCCAAAATCGCCCCCAATGTCGGCTCAAATGAGAAAAATGAGATGAAATGGACAAAAACCTGATTTTAAGAAGTGTTCTGCCTAGCGACCCTTCTTCCGCTATCGAAGACACACCCGTGATCGCGAAGTCCAACCAGCCTCGCCCATGCAATCCTTCTACGCGAACGCGAGATCCACCTAGTGATCACGATGCTTAGACTGACAAGCCTACGCGGATGCGAGCCTATCTCCGTGAACGTGAAATCCAAAACCCCAACATCAGAAATTCCCTTACGCGATCGCGATCACGATGAACCACCATCCAAACCCAGGCCAGTAATACCAAAGCATCGCCTTCGTGACTATCAGCACGCGAACGCGAAGAACAATCTGATCAAGTACCGCGAACGTAACTACCTTTTTTCGATTGAAAAGAAAAGAGTCCCCATCGGTGCTTATAAAAATTTGCATTTGCGACCCTACATGTGCGATCACGATGCATACTAAACATACCAGAAATCGGCAGCTGCAAAACATAGAGAAATGATTTGAAACCATCCCAAAACACGTCCGAGGGCCCCGCGACCCCATCCAATCTTACCAACAAGTCCCAATACCTTATACAAACTTATCCAAAGGCTCGAAACGCCATGAATAACATCAAAGCCACAAATCGGCGATCAAAATCCTTCTTTTGACTTTCAAACTTCGCCGAACGCATCCAAATCGTACTTAAACATTCTAGAATGATGCTAAATTTTACGTGTAAGTCACAAATCACAATAAGAATTCGGTGATGGTTAGTTCGGGATTTGGAAGGGTTCGGGTTGAAATCGAAACACTTAGTTCCTTAATATTGGCTTTAAAGGGTTAAGTTTGACTTGGGTAAACATTTCTAGTAAATGACCCTAGAACTGGGATTTGACATTCCCAATAGGTTCGTATGATGAATTTGGACTTGGGCATACGTTGGGATCGGGTTTTGGATGACCCGGAGCGTTTCGCCGCATAAAGTTGAAAGTTGGCACATTGAAGGTTTTAAAGTTCTTTAAATATGGTTTGAAATAGGTTTTGGTGTTATCGAGGTCCGTTTGAGATTTTGAGCTTGATGATAGTTCCGTATGGTGATGTAAGACTTGCACGCAAAATTTGGTGTCATTCCGAGTAGTTTAGGTATGATTCGGTGCGTTCGGAGCGAATTGGAAGAACTTGAAGTTCATAAGTTGATTCGATTTGGTTTGGGGTGCGATTCTTAGTTTTGGTGTTATTTTCCGCATTTCGAGGGTTCAATCAAGTCCGTCTCTTGATTTCAAACTTGTTGGTATGTTTGGACGGGGCTTCGGGAGCCCCGGATACCATTCGGACGAGGCACAGAACTCATTTGACTTGGGATGAATAGTTGAAGCATCAAGTTTCTGGTGCAATTGCACCTGCGGAGGACCAGCCGCAGGTGCGAGCTCGTAGAAGTGAACCAATGACCATAGAATGGGGAAGGAGCGGGCTTCCCAGTGGTCGTAGAAGCGAGGAGAGGGGCTGCATCTGCGAAGGCGCAGATGTGAGGAAGGGAACGCAGAAGCAGGCCGTTGCACAGGTGCGGTGCTCATGCCGCAGAAGCGAGCTCGCAGATGTGAGTCTTTGGACGCAGAAGCGGGAAAGGCATACTTGGGCATGGTCCGTATCTGCGAGGCTTTGTCCGCAGAAGCGGAACTGAAGATGCGGCAATGGAGCCGCAGAAGCGGAATCGCTGGAGGTAGAAGTTTCATTTAAGTCGGGACTTAGACCATTTTGGGCTCATTTATTGCATTCCTTGGGCGATTTTGGAGCTCTTAGAGAAGGGTTTTCCCTAGCTATTGGAGGTTCCAAGGATCAGAATCTCAAACGGACATCGATAACACCAAAGTCCTCTTCATATCAAACTTAAAAAATTCAAAAACCTTCAAAATGCCAACTTTCTATAATAAGCGTTGAAACGCTCCCGGGTCATCCGATACTCAACCCGAACATACGCACTGGTCCAAATTCATCTTACAAACATATTGGAACCTTCAAATCCCGATTCCGGGGTCGTTTACTCAAAAGTCAAACCTTGGCCAACTCTTTCAACTTAAAGCTTTTGAATTGAGAATTATTCTTCCAAATGAACTCCGAACTCCTCGGAAATTGAAACCAACCACACATGCAAGACATAATACATAAAGTGAAGCTTCTCAAGGACTCAAACTGCCGAACGAAGCACTAGAGTCCAAAACAGCTTGTCGGGGCGTTACATTCTCCCCCACATAAACATACATTCTTCCTCGAACGTGCCAAAATCATTCCAAAGTTGTCGTGATCATTGTATAACACCTCATGCTCCTGTCCGTGCCATCACAATCCATATGAGCACATTAGCTCAACCAAGACTGAAACAAAATAGGAGTTAGATAGAATATAGAATAATGATGTACAAACAAGAACCAATCCCAAGGAAAAGGCAGAATAAATTGGATTGGGAAGTAATACCACTCCTAGACCCCCTATATAAGACCCGATCCTAGAAAGACTAAAAGAAGATCCTTCTTGTTACCTTAACCCACAAGCCTTAAAACCAAATTCCAACATCTAGAATTCTCTATAATGTCTGATTCTAACATACGTACACCATATCAATCTTAACATGTTGTACCAGAATGGGATCATGCACCCATGCTGAAATAACACAATGCACCACATAATTCGTATGCCTATAATAACATCCTCCAACCATAATAACTACAAATTCACAAACCTAATGCCCGTAATATACCTCATAACACATATAAGCCATGTTCCAACCGTCGCAATACCGCAACGATGATAGAGACATGTAGAAACTCATAACCACCTACCAAACCAATAACTCATGGAGTCTCTCTGCTTGACAAGAACCATTTCCTCATTCTGAACTGATCAGTGATATTTTCCCTCTAATATACATTATAGAATCCGATTTGACCGATTGTAGGTCCAACCACCTTGTCTCACCCAGCACAAGTTGCTCAGCAACAATCCACCTCAAACACCGTCTAAAATCTCATATGATGCCATCAATGCGCCAACAAACTACAACTCGAATATGACCAATAAGGAAAAACGAACTCTGGTAAGGAACTACCCAGCCCGCATAACAAACAAATCAACCGGACAATCTCTATAACCTATCCCAACGGTAAGAAAAAAACACACAAAATAACTATAAGGAATCATACTCAACATCTCACTGTTGCGGCGTGCAACCTGATCCAAACATCATACCCGTGGCGGAGTGACACCCGATCCGCACATAACAATCAGTAAGGAATACCCATCGAGCCAAAATGCTCATACCCACTAAACACATGTCTATCAACCACAAGCATACCAAGTGCATAAACATAACTCTGGGAAGACGAATAGCGTCATGCGCTACAAAACACCAAGCGCGACTAAGGTGCAATAAGCAACATGCATCACGAGAGATATCTCGCACATATAACATCACAATCTACATATGATCACAACACATGTTTGAATAATCAAGCTGTCTCACAACCTACATGGCATAAAAGAGTAGCACCTGAAATAGGCGAAGGCGGGAATATCATCCACCATGCCTGAAAACTCATCCATAAGCAATGCTATGCCGAATAAGAATATCTGATCTGGTATAAAATATACATTCACATTAGGCCTAACAATGGACCTCAAGCCAATTCAGATCATCCCAAAATGAGTAAATAACCTTCCAAAGATCCATACTGACCCTATTCATGATACATACTATCAACTGTCAAATCAAGGACAACTTCAACAGTCCGCAACCAAAGGAATAGAACGTCTCTTAGACATAAACTCTCCCATCAGTGACAGTACCAGAATCTCCATACCTGATTTCAATCTCTGCCCCTCAAACGACTAACACACCACACTTATACGATCATCCTATGAGAGATACTCCCACAACCCTCCGCACCAGGTAGCAAAGTCTGCGCATCCATAGCCGCCAACCGTGACTATTTCTGCAATGCAAATCAGGAATCCGCAATTCAATACACAATGCCTCTTCCACAGAACACCATTCTCAAGCGACACTAAAATAGTGCCAGCACAATCTGAACATCTAACATTTCTCCCCCGCTCTTCCGATCTCGTTACATTCTTGTCAAAACTAAATTGTAACCTTGATCCTTCAATTCAAATTCCACACCATTCACTGCACCTATCATGCTATTATGCGAGAGTACCAGAATTCCATCATAACTCTTGAACCACTAGTATAATGAACACTTCATGGGCTAGACCCCTTCACTTTACTCATTTTAGAAGAAGAATCACAACACATAACCAACTTCCCAAAATCGCAAAAGACACATAACTTATATCGTGATCGAGACCGTTGTAACCCTTTGGGACCTATTTGCACATAACCAAACCATCAGGATTGAATCCCATCAAACTACCAAATTACGGAGGTTGCCAAGCCTGCAAGTGTAGCCATGAACGCCTGTATAACCTTACCATATTGAAGGAACTGATCATTTCCTTAACCATGCTGATTCAAACCACTACTAACTGACTCAAATTCTTTCGATTTACCCTTAACTTGACTATGAAGTAATGCCTTTATTCAAACACATAATGGACCTCAATCAACACTCATCCCGAGTGACCCAAGTCACGAGGCCACGTCGTCTCAATACTTATAAGCCATTTTATAGCCTCTTCATGCACTTAATTGTATCTCCATTTGATACACCGGCACTGATTAGATCTTTTGCGAATCCGAAGTTGTTTCTCGTATTTCTCTAACAATATATCGCAGACCTGATGATAACATAGAAATACTCTAAGTACCCTTTACACTCTGCTTCAAAACCCAATCGTCAGCAATATAAAAAAGTCAAAATCCTTAATCACCCTACCTTAAATCTCCAATCCACTAGAACCATTATTGCAAGTCGCCCATTCTAATCCAATACCGATTATTTAACCAAACAACTAGTGCTCCGTTAGAGCATGAGCACTCCCATGAACCAACCTAATGAATCCTTTCCCTTGTACATCACCTCTACCAGAAGTATAAAATCTGAATCATTCCACAAACCTCACATAACAATAAGGTTACACATGGTACACATCCATCAAATCCATTGCTCGAATCACCCCTGATGTTTTCTTCCCTTAGTCATAACTAATCCACCAATGTATCGATAACCCGAATCTGCCAAGGCACATAACCACGTGACTCAATCGTAGACAGTAGGCTCCCCCACTTAGTTTTAAGCCACAATCACATAAACCTAGAACCCACAATGACTCTTTCTTCTTAGTTACCATGATCTCACACCGTTACTTAGCAAAATTTCTCATAAGTTCGTGTTCCACTAATCATAACACATCCTAAATTATCATCCAAAATTGCACACTTGAACTCCTAACAGTCGCACCATCTTCTTCAAGCGATCCAAGACCACATCATAGTACATACCTCCCGCTGGGTAGAAAGTAGAACTCTTCATAGGAACTTCTTCAGAAATCATGCAACCGCTGACCTGATCACAAGAGATAGCCCACATGTGTAATTCCATATCGACATCTTCCAATGAATTGCCCTGGTCACACCACCACAAAATCAGTAAATCCTCTTGAGACCATACTCGTCCACCAACTGTAAGAGTTTGTTCATTTCCCATTAGCATTAACTGAAGGTCCAACAATACGTTCCAAAATTCGAAGTCATGTTGCATACCAAAACGATAATCGAGCTTTCACATCTCTCTACATCCCAAGCAAACTCTTCCCATCACATTCAAACTTCCTAGGCAACCTACTCGATCTCTGTTGCTAGTACTTGACCTACTAACAATCAACTACGGGGAGACACAACCCTCCATGTCCCTCCTCATCCTTCGCTACTAAAATACTGCCTCAAATCATAATCCATCTTTGTAGCATTCGAACTAATAAATTGCTACCAGCTCTAAGCCTTCATAAAGATCATTTTTCTCGATCCTACCCCCAAGGAAAACCAAAGAAGACCATTACATCGACGATCCTTAATACATTTAAACAAGAACAATGACACCACATTATAAACAAGAATTCCACCAAGTTCGGAAATATCCAATCTGGCTACTCCGTTAACCAAAGCTTGAACATCCATAGTCCAATTGCCTCTCATTCGCTGGAATTAAATGCTGAATATCTAAACCATGAACCAAATAATCCTCCTCTCGAGTTATTTACTGCCATGACATATAAATAAGCACCCTTCCATTTACATCATGCCATGCCCCGAACTATGGCCTGGTATTAACATGTCACTCGGTGCATGACTGCATGTGACTGAGCTAACCAACTGGATGGCTGGATAAACATGTGGTATAACTGTAAGCTAGATATAAATATACAACATGATGATATATTAAAGAGTCTGACTGAAATATCATAAATGCGGAAAGTACTGAAAAGTCTACAAGTGTAAATGCGTAGCCGATAAGGATAACACATAAAAGTCTGCTAATATCTGACTGACTAGAATATAGTCTACGAAGCCTCTAAGAATACTGAAATGCTAACTGTTTACTGGGACTCCCGGGCATACCTTACTAACTGAAATACTACAAAAACTGAAAAAAAGGGATAATGCCCCGAAAGATTGGGGCTCACCAATAGTTGATACAAGATATCCTAGCAAGCAGAATCGTCAACTTGTAAATCGTTACATGCATCGCGAGATGTAGGCCTCGGGAAAAAAGGGACGTCAGTACATTTGAATTGCACTGGTATGTAACACAACTGAAGGGAGGAACTGTAAATACTAAAACTGAAACTTATAACTGATAATTGATAACTGAACTAAACATAGGAAGTAAGGTTATGAATACTCCCTCTTCTG
>AWOL01S0038964.1:24577-60491 GCA_000715115.1 Nicotiana otophora
GGTTGCTCTGATGGTAAGCACCCTCCACTTCCAACCAAGAGGTTGTGAGTTCGAGTCACCCCAAGAGCAAGGTGGGGAGTTCTTGGAGGGAAGGATGCCGAGGGTCATTTGGAAACAGCCTCTCTATCCTAAGGTAGGGGTAAGGTCTGCGTACACACTACCCTCCCCAGACCCCACTAGTGGGATTATACTGGGTTGTTGTTGTTGTTGTTGTTGTAAGCATTTGCCGGATTACTATAAACCAGAAGGCTAAGCGGCAAAAGACACATTTAACCATTTCTAGTGTCTTCCTTTTAGAGTTCCACAGAAAATTTGCATTCAAAAGTGAGCAACTTACCTCAATGTGCAACTTTCCTTAAAAGAATACTTTTATAAAAAATTCATCCAATGCAGGATCGTACTTATATGGTTTAGTCAAAGAGGACAAAATATGGGCGGTAACTGATGGTGTACTTCCCTTACAATGTTAGACTTGATTCTAATTTTTCTTGATGTTTCTTTTAGTAATCTATTTGTAATTTCATAGCCTCTCTTTTCTCTCTGTTTTCAGTAATCAACTTTTAAGCAATTCAAATATTCTTTAATATGGTGAGTAATAGATCTATGCATCTCATTGACAGAATACTGGATATGCCTCTGTACTAGCTATTAGTCGTCATTTAAAACAGAAGTTTTTGACATGAATGCTGGGAGGTATCCTTAAGCTGTTTTTAACATATTTGTATATTTATAATAAAGTACACAAAGGGTGTGTAGTCCCGCATAATTACTCGAGAAATAAAGAGACAACAAACGCCTAATCCCTTGTCTTCTCACAAGGATTCTAAAACATCAAAAACAAATTCAGGATCTTCTAAAAATTCTTGTTTACACCAAAAATAGAACAAGACTAGGCATTTCATTTTCAGCTTCTGGATGTTACTGGACTTGTTTTCAAAAATAGATTAAGGTATTCGTAAGCTTTCCGTTTCATCACTTGGCGAAATGGGCTTAACTCGGGTCTCAGCAGTTTAGGTTTCTTCCAATATGCCTTTAAGTTGCTCCATTATCCCGACACCTATGACGGAATGTGCTTGTAACGACCATCTTATTATAGCTAGGAAATCTGGCTCGCTGTAGTATTGGAAAGACCAAAATCCCCCACAAAATTTGTAAGAAGAAATAGAGTGGCCTTAGCAAGAGCAAAATTTTGCATTCTATGAACCTTTTGAGCTAAAGATGTGTGCTCTGTGTTGTTGTTGCCAAGCCCAAGGAGATAGCTTCGTTAAAATACTTCAGCTCTAGTATGATCACTTCAAATACAAAGCCCTAGAAGCAAACCTCTTATAGTATTTAGATTAACCTTTAGTTTAGAATGATTGTCACTTTTTCTAGTTCCTGACCATTGTTCCTAAAGAAAGAAAGGTGCCTCCTTTCCAGTTTTTATTTACTCCTTACCCCCCACCGAACAAAAAACTGCAGCACTGCATTTTTGTTTTGAAGAAAAGACGGAAAGAATATTTTCTGTTAACGGTTTCCCAAGTCAGAGAATTTCAAGAGTACAATGAAGCCAAAGCCATGCTTCTTCATCAACAGCTTTGTTTTTTAACTACGACTGTAAGTTCAATATTGGAAACCAGTTGGCATATTAACATGTTGCGAACTATTAATTCATGCTTTGGGATTTGAATATTTGATGGATGTAGATAGAGTTCTGCTTCCGTATATAGTATTTCATTTCAAAATTATTTCCACCCACCTGTTACTAACTGGAATCGGAATTGCAATTATCGCAATCATGTTGCAATACGCTCTGCAATTGCTGTCTCATCCATTTGATGTCTTTGAGTTTATCATAAGCTTAGCAACTTTAGTGTTCTGAATCAAATTGCAGGTACCTGGCATCCTCTTTACACCTATCTGCCCACATTCTTTATCATTTCGTCCTCTTATTTTGCCTGAGCATGTTACAATCCGAGTACAAGTACCTTTCAATAGCAGAGGTCATGCATGGGCTTCATTTGATGGGAAGGACCGGAAAAAGTTGGCACCAGGAGATGCACTTGTTTGTAGTATGGCTCCTTGGCCAGTGCCAACTGCATGTCAATCTGATTCGACAAGTGACTTTCTACGTAGCATTCATGAAGGTCTTCACTGGAATTTAAGGAAGACACAGTCTTTCGATGGCCCTCGGGAGACATGATCTTTACTAACAATTTAATCTGGCAAGGAAATGACAAGTTTCCAAAATCCACCTCGTGCTGAAGTGAGCATCAAGATATCCTTGTCAGTTATCGCAGAGGGATTCGCGATCTGTATACGCTTATACATGCAACATAGAATTTAACTTTGAGAATCATGAGTCTCAACATTAGGTGGTTTATATATTTATTGTTGTTTGTAACTTAGACATAACAATAAGAATAGAGAAGGAAGTTTGTATCATTTTGTACAGTTCTACTTATATCATACCTCTTGCCCTGGTTTACAAGGGAAGCCAAGCTTTGGGTTCTTGCTTCAAAAGTATTGAAACACTGCTTGAAGCAATTGAGAGGAACTGAGGAAGTGGGAAAATGTATATTTGGAGTTCTGTGCTTTTGGTTCATCTAATAATGTAACCTTTTTTGGTTCTAAATATCCAATTCATATTATAACTGTTGGCTTATGTGTGGCAAATCAAAATGTTCATAAGCAAATGAGCAACTAAAACTTACAAAAAGTAGAAAGAAAGACTTTCTGATGCCTCTCTCTACCTGTTGTTCTGTAGAGATATTTGGAGAGAAGAAATTGAGCAGAGAATAAATAGCTGACCTATTTTTTGTTTTAGCGAATCCACTAGGCAAGGTGCCTAAGGCTAGCTTTTATATATATTTAAAACGAAAAACAAATGTCATGAAGTCTTACAAAATGTAAAGAATAAGTAATGCAGACTACATAGCCCCTATTATCAAAGTTGAGCATAGTACTCAACAATGATAGTACATAATGAATTATGACATGACTAAGCATTATATCTATAAAAACTAGCCAAATAATACTCTCAAAGCTGCCTTCAAAGTGAATTATCCACGCATTGCATTCTTCTCCATCTTGTGTATGCAGATCCAGTAATAACCAACCAAGACTTCCTCTAGATACATAATATACGAGAGAATACCAGGATATCCGTAAAGCAAAGTCAAACCACATGCAAATGTTACGTTGTTGTCTTTACTGTCCAGCCTAGTTGTGCATATTTGAGTTTGCACTTTTTGCTCCTTATTCCGTGTGTCTTCCAGCTGAAATTTGCTTGTATTTTAGCATGAAACCATTCCTCTGAAGTTGTGTTAATAGAAATCAATTGGCATCTACTCCGAAATGGCTCCTTTGCATCCAAGTTGCCTTTCTCCAAACGTCCACCCATTGAGTGCCCATTTTTATCAGAATTCTAGGCAATGTTTCCTTGATATATGCCTTCACATGTAATGAATCTTTCAATGCTATGGCATCTCTAATATACAGATTAGGGCTAAAGTGCTAGGGTGTTGGATGTCAATGAAATGCCTTCTGCAATTGAAGGCCAATATAGCACTGTCCAACCCTAGCATCTTCAGCAAACTCCATGCTTCCATGCTCGTGCTTACCCTTGATACACCTTCAAGAAATGAGCACTAAGTGCTAATACCACCCATTGAATTTGTATGAAGGGATAAGGCACGAATACAGTAACTTTTTCCTGCAAAAAAGGACACATTGTTAGTGAAAATATTAACCACCAAGCTCTCCGCCATATGGATTTGAGAATGGTGATCATGTTTGCTACCCAAAGCCTTCTCCAGCACCATTGCACTTTGTTCCTCCTCACCTCCTAACTCCATGTATTTTAACTCCTGGCAACCTTTATCCGAAGATATGGACATTGTTATTTATCACTATTCATGATCCTTCTACCCTGTGCCTCCAATTGATCAAAACAGTGTGCCTCAATGTAGCCATTATCAAGGGCATAATTAGCTAAGTAATCAGCCAACCCATTACCCTCTCATGATATATATGTGAGACCCTAACATTACACCTCTCCATGATGCCCTTGATATCCTCAATATACGCAGCCGCTGACCAAGGTGTAATCCATGTACCATCCACCACATTCTTCACTAACATGGAGTCATTTTGCACCAAGACCTGTGTGTATCCATGTTGCACACAATGCCTTAATTCCTCTTGTATAGCAAATTCTTCAGCCTCAGTATTAGTAGCCTCCTGTATTTTCTTACCCGGTGCAAACCTGATGACATCTCCTTCTTCATCTCTTATTACAAACCCTATTGAGCTCCTACCTGGGTTACCCATTGATGCCTCATCTGTATTGATTTTTATCCAACATTGAGCAGGAAATTCCCACACCACTTTAGTCACCTTCAATCGTGGAGTATAACCCTCCAGCAATTGCAATAAATCTGGCCATTTGTGTGGCATATTTTGTAACCTTGGCTTTCTTACTTTGACCAGTGCTTGCAGTGTAGATGATACCTGATAGATCACTCTGCTAATTTAATCAATTTCCCCATGTTTATAGTTATTTCTTCTCTTCCAAAGCTCCCACAAAATTATAGTAGGTAGTGCCTAAAAAATAGGTTTAAGTCTTGGCACAACATGGTCAGTCCAACATTTAGTTATTGCCTGATGCAATGATAAACCCTCCATTGATATCCCTGCATTTGAGAGAAAGTAATACCATACAATATGAGCTGCATAGGATCTATAGAACACACGAACCAAGGTTTCCTTATCTGGATTGAGACAACACCAACACCTAGATGGCATAAACTAACCCAGCCTCCTAAAGTGATCATCAAGTGGCAACCTGGCTTTTCAAACCTTCCACTTGAAGAAAGCAATCTTAAAAGGCAATCTTTTCACCCACATATTTTTATATGTAATACGAAGGCCTTTTCTCCTCCTAATGTATTCCCAGGCAGATTTAACCTTGAAATTACCCTTAGCCTCCAACATCCAGAAAGTTCTATCAAGGTCTTCATTCAAAACTATGGCTGTCCAACGGGACGGGACGGGTTCGCGGACCTTAAGTGCCGTTTTTAAAAAAAATTATTTAAGCATTGAGTTTGGCAATGGCTATTCTTTTGATAATGACTAAGTTTTTAAAGTTTGCAACGACTAGTTTTTTGACTTATTTAATAACTTAAAAATTAAACAGAAATTAGGAAATTAAGTAAAGAATTATAAAATATTAAAACAAAAGACTTGTAATGAAATATACTAGTAATTATAAATTTATAATAGAGTTATAATTTATTTAATATAATTTCAAGTCATTAAATAACTAAGTAAGAGTGTAAGACAATTCATAAAAAACTTCAACGCTTAGAGCCTTTTATTTTATTAATAGAACTTTCAAATCTCACATATAAATATAATTCTTCTGAAGAGCACATATTCTACGCAGCCACCTTCTAGGAAGAGTTCTGTTTGAACTAGGACTCTTAGTAGCCAATTACAAATTATCACACTAATATTTGTAAGCTCCTATATAACTTCGTTGTAACTTATCTATAATTTCTCTCGGACATTGTTATGGAATTGACAATGTTGATTGATGTTCCATGAGTTCCATGCCGTCATCGCTCCCAATCTAAGTATCTCATTGTATTCTTCTTCTTCTTCTTCTTCTTTCTTAGTGGTTAAGTTTTCAAAACCAAGGTTTCTTCTTTCTGAATTAATCCAATCTCTGAATAATACGAAAGTCTCTAGGATGTCCTCCGCTAATGAATGTCTATGATCTCCGATTTGAAATCTTGCCGCGTTAAAAGCACTCTCCGATGCTACTGATGATGCTTGAATAGCAAGGATATCTCAGGCCATTATTGAAAGTGTTGGAAAAGTCTTGACACGCTCCCTCCACCATGCCAAAAGTTGTTCGTTGCCTTCTTCGTCTTTAATACTTTCCAATCCTTGATTAAGATAAGAATCAAGTTCATCATCAATAGAGGAATCAAAACCTATTTATTATCCATATCTTCCCATAGAACTTCTACTCTAGACTTAGAAGTAGAAGGAGCGGTTTCACCACCTGTTATTTCTATAGATTTATATTTATCAAACATTGATCTAACATAAGAATATATGTTAGCTTGGCAGTCTTCGAGAGATGGTTGTTCATTTTCTTGAATTGCTAAATTCTCATAAATTTTACGAACAAGTCCCTTTGCGCCTCTTAATTTTAAAGATGGTTTAAGTATAGTACAAATTAAATAAACTTGGGGAATAGGGAAAAATACTTTTTAAATTTTGTAATCATTTCATTAATGGCTGGTGCATAAGTTGGATTAGTTTTATACTTACCAAATACAATAGAAATTTCACAAATATACCATAATATTTGTGTAGCAGTAGGATAATATATACCAGAAAATTATTTTGTAGCATAATAAAATTTTTCTAAAAATTTAGTAAGCTCTTTGTTATGATCCCAATCAGAATCAACAATTTGATCAGCGGGGATACCATTATGCATATTAAATA
This sequence comes from Nicotiana otophora, assembly GCA_000715115.1. Classification (NCBI taxonomy): domain Eukaryota; kingdom Viridiplantae; phylum Streptophyta; class Magnoliopsida; order Solanales; family Solanaceae; genus Nicotiana; species Nicotiana otophora. The sequence continues at coordinate 31,079 of AWOL01S0038964.1, forward strand.
CCTTTTGCATAGGCACCCGATAATCATAAGCAACTTTAAGCATTTCATAAGTAGAATTCCACTTAGTACAAATATCTTTTGGAACTTTTCTATATGGAAGGTTAGCACTAGCACATTGTTGAGCAAATTCACGAATTCTACTCGCTTTATTAGCACGAAAAATATAGCTGCAAACATGTTGTACTTTACTACAAGCATCAAAAAATAAATCAATACCATCTTTTACAACCAAATTAAAAATATGGCATGCACATCTAACATGAAAAATTGCTGGATTAATTGGACAAAGTCTAGTTCTTAAGCTAGTTGCTGCAGTTGTGTTAGCATAAGCATTATCCAAGGTGATAATTAAAACTTTATCAATGAGTCCATAAAAATCAACAATTTATAGAACAATAGTTGCAATATATGCTCCAGTGTTTTTTGAATCAACAAATTTATAACCAATAATACGTTTTTGCATGTTCCAGTGATGATCAACCCAATAACATGTAACAGTTAAATAATCACAACCATTAGGACTACGACCTATATCAGATGTGATAGACACTTTATAATATAAGTGAAAAAATACACAACGAATATACTGAAAATATTCAGTTTGAAATTTAAAAACATCATTTCTAACCGTAGTCTTAGGAAAACCTTTAAAAACAGGATTATAAGTTTCTTGTATATAATGCACAAAAGCAGGGTGAGAAGGAAAAGTAAAAGGTAAGCCACAGATAACCACCATTTTTGTTAAGTTCTCACGATCTCTATCTTTGTTATAGGGGCATAAAATAGTACTAGAAGCATAGTCAAGCTGTTGTTGTAGAAAATTAGAACCCCCGCCAGATTCATTAGGAGTGCTAGTACCTGTGCTAGGATCCGCTATTAGTCCGGCTTCTATTTTAGCTTGTATCCATAAAGCTTTGTGCTCCCTACCTAAGTGCCTAGTTAAACCCCCCGTCCCACCACTTTTGGTGTGCACAAAGTTTTTCTTACATATTCCACATGTAGGACGTTGATTGACTTTATCATGTTTAAAAAATTTTCATACAAGTGATGTTTTAGGACGTTCACCCTTAGGCTTACCCCTTCCAGGAGGTACATGGGGTAAAGCTCCAGACCGAGATTCAGTCTGAGTTGGAGCTTGTGTTGCGAGACTAGTGGGTGTTTCATCTAAATCTTCTTCCTCATTTTCTTCATCCTCATTTTCTTCGTCCTCAATAAAAATATCATTGCCAAATTGTCTTTGTAAAGTTTCATGATCTAGTTGTTCTCCGAAATTAATATTATAACATGCGGAGGTTAGAAAAATAAAGTTTCATCAACATGAGTCATTTCATCTATATGTTTTCTAATTCTAAGAGAAGTGTTAGGATTAGGACTAGGATTAGGATTACTACTATTTTCACCTTTACTACTTTTTTTACTAATTTTTTAAAGCCAAATACATTTTAGGTACCAAAATTTAAATATGAAATTAAATTTAAAAAGTTAACACAAAAATTAAATACACAAATAAAATACAAAAATAGAACACGTAAAGTAAACACAAAAATTAAGCACTAAAATGATTTATTAAAATTAGGAGATGGAACAAATGTACCGTGATTAAATATTGAAACTTGAAGAAATTGCCCAAAATATTGCTCCAAATACTTGACAAATTAATTTGAAACTTGAAAGTTGCTCCAAACATTTTCCCAAATACTTGAAACTTATCACTTGATAGTTGATAGTGAGAAAATTGGGAGAATAATATAGATAGAGTGTAAGAGATTTGAGAGAGAATGATTGATTTTTGTGGGAAATAATGAAGAAGGATGGAGGTATTTATAGTACAAAATAAGGCCAAAGTATAATTTAATAAACTTAGGGGTTATATTAAAAATTTGGGGGGAGGGTGTAGGGGTGTTTGGGGGAGGTGGAGGTGGAGGTGGAGGCCAATTATAGCCAATTTTGGCCGTTGGGAACGACTATTTTTGCAATTAGAGTCGTTGCCCAACGACTAGAATTCAAAAAACAAATGACGTGGAATAGGCGGGATGGGACGAAACGGGATGGGACAAACGGGATGAAATGGCCATCCTGTCTCATCCCGTATTCCGTTTAACATGGGCCCATCCCGTTTAGAATTAAGTGAGACGGAATGCGGGACGAGACCGGGACGGGACGGCCCGTCCCGTTGGACAGCCTTATTCAAAACTGGAGGTTTAACATTCTCAATAACATGTAGTGCTAGATCATGAGGAAGAATCTCCATCAGTCTGTCTTCATCCCAGGTTCCCTCATCTACTATATCATACACATTATGGATAGATTCATCACTGTAGAAATCCTGTGGAGTAATGAAATATAAAGCTCTCAAACCTGTCCAACTGTCAAAAACAGAATAGTGAAGATCCCATTCTTGGTTGCCATACTATTTGATGCTCAATGTGATATCTACATTCCAATATCTTCTTCCAAACGTGTGATCCATCTCTCCATGGCACCACCATAGCATTTAAGTTTTTACAATATTTTTGGCTCATAAAAGAACTCCATAAGGTAGGTTTAGTTTTAAAGTTCCTCCAAAGCGTACAAAATAAAGCTTTGGAGACATCAAGTAATGATCTATACCCTACCCCTCCTTCTGCATATGGTAAGCTTAATATGTCCCAAGAAGCCCAATATTTACCCTTACCTCCAACTGAATTACTCCAGAAAAATTGTGCAAACATCTTGTGCAACTTGTTAATAACAAATGAGGGAGGGTTCACAACTGATAACAAATGTATTGGCATAGTTTGAAGGACATGTGATATCAAAACAGCTCGACCACCAATAGATAGCAATTTGCCTTTCCACGATTGAAGTTTGTCCAGTACCTTCTTGATGAGTCCCCGATAGTAGTCCATTCTTCTCCTTGCATAGAAAATGGGACAACCTAGATAGGTGAAAGGAAACTCCGGCCTACCTATTCTTGTAATCCTTTGCACCTTGTTCACCACTTCAATATTTGTAGAATGGTGCATGTATACGACTGATTTAGCCTTATTAATTAGTTGTCCAGAAGCTACTTCATAAGCACTCAAAACCTCCATGATCAACTGTAATGAAGTTGCATCTGAGGATGAAAAATAATGGTATTATTAGCATAATTAAGCTAGATTATTGATCTTTGGACTCCATTTTGAAAAACCAAATCCACAAAAGTATAGGTTCAAGTGAAGAACATTCAATCCCCTTGACATAACTTCAGCAACTAAAATGAATAATGTAGGTGACAATAGATCGCGTTGCTTGACTCCTCTAGTGGATTTAAAAAATCCATATGGCTGCCCATTGATCAACACAGAGAACCAATTGTTTGACACTACGACAAAAATTACACCAATAACCCTTTCAGAGAAGCCCATCTTTCTCAGCACCTTAGTCATGAAAAGCCATGAAAGTCTGTCATATGCTTTAGTCATGTCTAATTTCATCACAACATTAGGTCATGCCTTTGTTCTCACTATGATATTAATAAATATTTCTTGTGTTAGCAACACATTTTCAACAATACTCATTCCTTTAACAAACCCACCTTGTTCATCAGAGATAAGAGTAGGCAACAAATTGACAAGCCTTTGATGGATAATTCTTGGGAACACCTTGTTGATAAAGTTGCTAAGGCTTATAGGCCTCATGTATGAGAAAATATTCACCTCCTTTTTCTTAGGCAAAAGCACCAAGTTTGTGTGAGTCACAAACTTAGATAACTCATGTCCATTGAAAACATCCCTCACCATAGCAAATAAATCATATCATATGATCTCCCAGCAGCAATGAAAGAACTTACCAGTAAAGCCATTAGGTCCTCCAGTACTATCCCCATTTAAACCAAAAACAACCTGCTTGACCTCTTCTTTAGTAGGTTGTTTCACAACATCTTGGTTTTGTTCCATAGTAACTATGTTAGGAGAATGATCAATGATCCCAAATGCAGTAGGAAAAAACACTTCATGAAACTGATCTTGAAATAATCTTACTACCTCTTCTGCCATTTGTTCATTGCCTTCAATCCAGTTGCCCTCACTATTTTGGATCCTTTTTAACTGCAGTCTTCTTCTCCTCCCATTAACCTGAGCATGAATGAATTTGGTATTTCGGTCTCCATCCTTAAACCATGCCATACCTGATTTCTTCCTCCAAAATTCTTCCTCAATTGTCAAGTACCTAATGAGTTCTGCGTGTACTTTGTGTAGTCTTTATCTGTTGAGCTGAGTAGGATTGATTTCATACTGTGCATCATGAACCAATACCACCTCCTCTAAGCTAGAAATCTTATGAAACATATCCCCATAAGTAACTTTACTCCACACTGAAAGAGCTCTCTTCAACTTCTTCAATTTGTGATTGAAGATAATGAACAGATTAGCACTGAAGTCCACACACCAATTCTCTTTCACCACATCTTGAAAAGAAGTATGTTCAGTCTAATAATTAAGAAATATGAACTGCTTCTTAATAGGTGTAAAGTTTTGATCACATATGATTTGCAAGGGGTTGTGATCAGATCTAATTTTGGACAAATGAGTGATCTCCACACCTGGGAACTCCTGATGGAAGTCCCTATTTTCTAGTACCCTATCAAGCCTCTTAAGGATGTCGTCTTAATCAGTTCTACCATTCCACCAAGTGTAAATATTTCCCTTAAAGCCAATTTCATGTAAATTACAAGAGTAATACAATGCCTAAAGTCATCTACTTCATTCAATGAAACTGGAAGACCTCCAAATTTGTCCTCCTCATCCCATATCACATTGAAATCCCCATCTACAATCCATGGAATAGTCATATCACTATCCTGCATACAATGAATCCCACAATTCTATTTTTTAATGGCATCACATTTGGCATAAACTAAGGTGAGAATGAGTTCCTTCTGTGAATTGGAATCATATAGCTTTAGAGTAAGATGTTGTGCCATATCAAACAATACATTAACTTCATATCCATCATCTATAAAAGCCTAGATATTTTTAGAAACATTCACAAAAGCTTGAGCAATTCCAATCCTCCTTCTATATCTTTCCAGCTTCCTCGACTGTTGCATTGGTTCCATCAGTCCCACAAATCTAAATTGATTTTGTCTATACATTGCAATAAGCCTTTCGAAGGTTTTCTTGGTATTTACAAATCTAATATTCCAAATGATAGCATTATGATCAGATCTAATTTTGGACAAATGAGTGATCTCCACACCTGGGAACTCCTGATGGAAGTCCCTGTTTTCTAGTACCCTATCAAGCCTCTTAAGGATGTCCTCTTAATCAGTTCTACCATTCCACCAAGTGTAAATATTTCCCTTAAAGTCAATGTCATGTAAATTACAAGAGTGATACAATGCCTAAAGTCATCTACTTCATTCAATGAAACTGGAAGACCTCCAAATTTGTCCTCCTCATCCCATATCACATTGAAATCCCCATCTACAATCCATGGAATAATCATATCACTATCCTGCATACAATGAATCCCACAATTCTATTTTTTAATGGCATCACATTTGGCATAAACTAAGGTGAGAATGAGTTCTTTCTGTGAATTGGAATCATATAGCTTTAGAGTAAGCTATTGTGCCATATCAAACAATACATTAACTTCATATCCATCATCTACAAAAGCCTAGATATGTTTAGAAACATTCACAAAAGCTTGAGCAATTCCAATCCTCCTTCTATATCTTTCCAGCTTCCTCGACTGTTGCATTGGTTCCATCAGTCCCATAAATCTAAATTGATTTTGTCTATGCATTGCAATAAGCCTTTCAAAGGCTTTCTTGGTATTTACAAATCTAATATTCCAAATGATAGCATTCATAGCTAAATATTGGATTTAGAAACTGTCCTTCGTGTTTACACTCCAGTGCTAGGGACACTAGTGTTTTCTTTTTGCTGCTTCTTCCTATCATTGCCAACTGACTTAACCTTGTCAATTTGTATGGGAGAGAGACCACCTTGCCTTGTCAAATTCAAAAAATTCTGAGCAGTGGACTCCTCATCTATATCTTTTCCATTCATTTCATCATTGTCTTCTTGTTAAACCATCTGATGTTTCTTTTCTATATGATTCTTCAAAGGTTTAGGAACTAAAGTTTTAGTTCCTTTTTGATCCATATTAGCTGTGTACGTCCCTGCTACTTTCTTTCCAACTGCATTGGTATTTTTGGTCATCATTTGAATGCTAGGGTTTATTGTAACTAGGGTTGCTTCAGGTTAATTAGGGTTATTTTCTTGAGTTTGTGCTGGTGGTTTAGGGCTTATAGGGTTATCAGGAGGTTTAGGACTTAGCTTAGGAACTCTCTTATCAACCAAATTACCTGCTTCTACACTTGTATTGGCTTTGTCAACTGTAGGATGATCTTTTGTAGGTAGCATGTCTTCAACATTATCATCTTCTTCTAAGAACTGGACCACATCATCCAAGTCTTCTCCACACAATTGATTATCATCTTATGTATCCTTATGATCATCCTCAGAGTGAAATTCACCTTCCTCTTCAGATTCGTCTTCGACTGATCACTCCATAAACATCCTAGTTATACATTGCTAGTAGCTTGTGCTTGTGAAGGTATATATTGGCAGGACTGATTAGTAGTAACAAGTTGAGGCAAGTATGCTTCTTTTGCTCCTTATTTACACAAGCAATATTACCATTGTTGCCTTGAGGTGCCCCATTCCTACTAGAATTAGGATTAAAAACTGGAGCTGATGCATTCAACAATTTCCCATTCTTATTAGGAGTAAGGTTAGGGCTGCACATTGTGTTTTTCTTGTCCACCAAAGCCAGTTGATTATTAGCCACATTCTCCACTTCCTCTACCTCCAACGCTGCAAATTTATTTGTAGTTTTCACCTGCTGAACACCATTCTCAACCGGCACCAGTTCTTTGCCAGTTTTAGCTGGAGATGCACCTACATTACCCTTTGCTTTTGCTCGATTATCCTTAACCTCTTTCCACTATTCAGTTGGGTTCCCCACTATTTTCCACTAGTAAGGATCTTCAAAGAGGCTTTTTGTTTGCCTCGTGTCTCTATATTATCCTGCTCAACCTACTTTCCTTTGCCATTATCCTCTACCAACTCCGGATGCAGTCTTCTACATTCTTCCTCATTGTGTCCCTGCAACTTACATTCCCTGCAATACTTAGGGATGTAATTGTACTGTATTTTAACCCATTTAGTCCTTATCTCTCCATTAACTTCATTCCCAATGTCCATACGCACTCTCTTTGGAAGATCATCCAATAAGTCTACTTGCACCTTAACTCTAGCACAACTTGGCATGGTCTTATTTATTGTGGCCATATCAAGATGCAGTGGTGTGCTAACAGCAGAATCCAAAGAAAACAGACATTCCTTCACAAAATAAATTGGCAATAAATTTGAAAAAGAGATCCACGTCAATGCCATTGGAGTTTCTTCATTAACTTTAAACTTAGTATCATAAATTAAAGGTCGCATATGGTAATCATACCGTTCTTTTTCCTTTAAGTAATAAGCTCCTTTAGAAATCAAATTAATGAAATCCTCCAACAAAGTTAAACGAATCAACATATGCTTGTCTCTAAAGAAACCTACATTACATTTTCCCTTAACACCACATTGAGGAGGGATGATTCTGCGTAATTCTTGAAGTTCAGGAGGAAAACTTACCAACTACAGCATATTGGAGACCTTCAATGATATTCATACGACTCACTTCAGCTTTTATAAATTTAATCAACAGTTGTCCATGAAGAAAAGTAACCGGCTTGATCGGGATCAGGATAGGTGGATAGCTGACTATTGTTTCACCACTTGAGAATTGGTTTTCGAGGAAAATGGTGGGAAATTAAACTAAGTTTCCTTTTGCTTTACTATATATAACTTTTAAAAGATCAAATTTGACTCTATACTATTCGTAATTTAGCGATTTTGTTTTTTGTTAAACGCTTGTTCTAATATTGTTTTTTATATAACCGTGGTATGATCAGGGCCAACTTGCATGTACCTTAGCTAGTATTACATCCGTTGTTAGGATAAAGTCTCATTTTCACCCTTGACCCCTAATGGAGCTTCAGTTTGAGGGTAATTTTTAATATAGTAAAACGTTCAGAGGTAAATTTTGGATCTTTTTTATCAAAAGAATTGGGACATTTGGAATTGAGACATTTCACGTTAGAGCATAATGACAATGATATGAATCGACCAAAAATATAACAAAGAACAAACAGAATAATTTCGAATAGTACAAGAGCAAACTTGGACATTTTCCTTATTTCCAATAACTATTAGTGGTGATGTAAAGGAAAATACTTTTTAACTTTGAAAAGAGAAAGAATTTTTTTATGTTTGTTGAAAATGCACAACATGTTAAGAGACCTAGTGAATATGATAATGATATCCAGAGAGAAGAGGGGTAAGGACTTATAATCAGTCAAATGCATTAAGGATAATAGCAAATAAGTTTCGACAAGAGAGAGAAAGGTCAAGAAATTTTATTCATATGCTATTAGCAAACTTTAGTGAAATGTTTGAATTCTTTTGGACAAAAGTCTAGTATTTAAGTGGAGAACGGTAGTGGGGGCATTGCCCATTATCCATAGAGTTTCGAGCGATGCGTGGTTTGTAGGGGGGATTTCTCGGTTATCAAAAAATAAAAATAACAACATGATGTTATATGTGCATTTGGGCTGTCACTAAAGTTTGCGCAAAAATCATATCAGGATACTTTTCATGTATTTCTTGGTGTACGTGCCAGTTCGTGTGCATCTCAACTATTTACTGAATACTTGCTAGCTCTACTAGCCTAAGTACCAGTATTGCGTTTTGCTTTTTAAATTTTTGAGATTGGTTTACTTTGTTCTAAAGTGCTTTGAGTTATTAGAATTAGATCTCAATCTCTGCATAGTGCCTATTCTTAGAAGCACCTTTAGCTATTCATTTGTTTCTCTTTTTTTTACTTTACTAGTTTCACGGCACGTGCGTTGCACATGTAAGAGTTATATAGTATATATAGTATACAAAATATAATCAAATTATTAAATCAAAGATTTGAATAAATGATTATACATGAAAGAATAAAATATAAGTTTCTATGAATGATCAATGTGCATCGTCGTATGGTGACTTATTTTCTGATGTCAAGATGATATATTATATAAATCTATGAAAGATGAACAATCAAACTTTAATTAAATACATGTGATTGTTTTACTTATTTTGAGTTTATGATGTACAAACATGTAATTAAGAGTATTATATCTAATACTTCCTTATAAACGATATGCCTAGTATGTATTTCTTTCATTCATCCATTTTAGTTGATTCATCATGTTCAAGACTTGTTATCGTTATTGATAAGTGCAACGTAAAGTTGGCCATGTAAAAATATATATATTTTGCTAGATACGATCTCGACTACGGTAGCATCCATATAGATAATGAGTTGCACCATTGGTCACAAAGGTATGTAATAATCTTTAATTTCGTTATTGTCGGGTATCTTAAAATCCTATTCTCCATGTCGATATGTATCTAGCAGTAGAGAAATGATGCAGTTTTAATATGTCAAAGAACAAAGAGCTTTTGCAGCAAAGAATGACAAGAGAAATGTTACCAATGAGGTTCTATATCAAGATAAGAATTAATAGAGATGTCAGGTCGGGTTTAATCCCGAAAACAAAAATCCAGGTTTAAATTTTTTAATAATTCAAAGTGTCACGATCCAAAATTCACAAGTCGTGATAGCACCTAACTCAACCCGCTAGGCAAGCCAACAATCACATGATTAACAATGAAAATGATATAACATGTAACTCAACAACAGAAGAATGTCATAAAATAACTGAGAATAAAGTTAAAATGTTACTACAACCCAAGCCCAAAATCTGGTGTCAACAAGTACACGAGCACTACCGAATAGCAGAGTACGGACTAAACACTCTGATACAACTGTCTGAACATAAAAAATAATAAATATAAAGATATCAGGAAGAGAGCTTCAGGGACTGCGGATGGAATGGCAGCTACCTCGTAGACTCCCAAGAAAGCTGGCACAACTCAAGCCGAAAAATCACCTCGACCGGATATACCTGGATATGCACACGAAGTATAGAGTGTAGTATGAGTACAACCGACCCAACGTACTCAATAAGTAACAACACTAACCTTGGCTTGAAAACAATGACGAGCTCGGAACAATAGCCAAATGCCAGTACCAATAACCGATAATAGTTCAGAAAATACAAGATAAACCATGGAGACAATAAATCAATGTTATCAAGTACAACTCACTCTCATTTCAGGAATTTAGGCATGCTTTCAATTATAACTATAACGGCTCAACCGGTCGTTTTGAGTATTATAACCCCGTTTCTCCATTTAATGCCCAACTTATACTTTACAGTTGATTTATGACTTACCGGATTAGTTGGTTCGGGTCCGGAAGGAATTCGGAGTAAAATGAGACACTTAGTCTCAATTGAAAATTTAAGTTAGAAAAGTCGACCGGATGGGGACTTATGGGTAAACGATCTCAGATTCGAATTCTGATAATTTTAATAGCTCTGTATGGTGATTTTGGACTTAGGAGCATATCCGAAAAATTATTTGAAGGTCCGTAGTAGAATTAGGCTTGAAACGGCGAAAGTCGAATTTTTGGGAAGTTTGACCGGGGGGTTGACTTTATGATATCTGGGTCAAAATTCGATTCTAAAAATTTGAATAGGTCCGTTATGTCATTTATAACTTGTGTGCAAAATTTGAGATCAATCGGACGTGATTTGGTAGGTTTCGGAGTCATTTGTAGAAATTAAAAATTTCAAAGTTCATTAGGCTTAAATTGGGGTGTAATTCATGGTTTTAGCGTTGTTTGAGGTGATTTGAGGGTTCGATTAGGTTCGTATGATGTTATAGGACTTGTTGGTATATTTGGTTAAGATCCCGAGGGGCTAGGGTGAGTTTCGGATGATTAACGGATAGAAAATTGGACTTAAACAACTGCTGAAATTTTCTGATATCTGTACCTGATTTCCTGATACGCGATCGCGTGAATGCGTCTGCGATCGCGTAGGCTTAGTTGATCAGTAGAGGTTTTGTGCTTCACGATAGCGTGAAGATATCCGCGATCATGTAAGGTTAATTGAGGGTTGTTGAGTTTTGTGCTTCGCGATCGTGTGAAGCGGGATGCGATCGCGTAGCTTTGAGATTTTGTGACTCGCAAACGCGTGAAGAAGGTCACGTTCGCGTACAGTTAGTGGAGCGGAGGTAGAAGTCATGCATTTTTTTCTTTACGATCGCGAGGACGAGTCCGCAATCGCGTAGGTATGTGATGTTGTGCATCGCGATCGCGTGGGGTTAAATCTGGGCTGTGAAAAACTGTTCTTCACGATCGCGTGGGAATGTTCACGATCTCGTAGAACTAAAGACTGGGCAGAGAGTTTAAGTTCTGAAAATGGAACTTCCATTTTTGATGGATTTGAGCTCGGGAAGAGGCAATTTTTGGGAGATTTTTAGAGAAAACAATGGGGTAAGTGTTCTTAACTCAATATTGGTTAAATTACCTGAATCCATGGTTATTTTTAACATTTAATCGGTGAATTAAGTTGGAAAACTTGTGAAAACCCTCTTGGATTAGTTTGGAGATTTGAGGGTCGAGTTGATGTCGGATTTGAGCAAATATTGTATGATTGGACTAGTGGTTGAATGGGCATTCATATTTTGTAACTTTTGTTGGGTTCCGAGACGTGATGTTTGAGCTAATTTTCGGATTTTGAATGAAAATTAGTATTTTCTTATGGAATTAATTCCAATAAATTTTATTGACTGAATCGAATTATTTGTGGCTATATTCGAGGCTTTTTGGAGGCTTATTCACGAGAAAAAGATATTGTATATTAAAAAGTTTTACGGGTTGAGGTAAGTAACAGTTTTAAATTCTGTCCTGAGGGTATGAAACCCCAGATTATGTGTTATGTGAGTGGCTTTGAGGTGACGTACATGCTAAGTGACGGGCGTATGGGCGTGCACCGTAGGAATTGTGACTTGGTCCATGGAACTGTGTAGTTGAATTATCTATTGATATCCGTACATTCTCTACGTGATAGGGAAAATTGAGTTGAGACACGTATTAAAAATCATGTTTAGACATATGTTGTTATTATTGGTACCCAGTGGGGTTATTTCTGTGATTGAATAATATGTTCAAATTATAATTTTTCACTTAGTCATATTTATTCATTTTATATCATACCTCAGTCTCTCTTATTTATTATTGATGCATTATATCACTATTGTTGGGCTGCTTATCATGATTTCTGAGAGCCCGAGAGACTGGAGAGGTTGATGACTGAGTGAGGCCGAGGGCCTAACTATGAGGATATATATGGATCGGACTGCACGCCGCAGCATGTTTATTGATTTATGACATGATTGGCTTGATATAGCGCTTGGGCTGAAAGAGCCTCTTCGGAGTCCGTACATACTCCCAGTGAGCGCGAGTGCCGAGTGATGAGTGACTGTGAGGAATGAGTGACTGTGAGGAATGAGTGACTGTGAGAAAAGAGTGACTGTGAGGTTGGAGTGAATGGGAGGACTGAGTGACTGTTACTCTGAGAGGATGCATTGATTTCATTATTTGCTGCATTTCAGCTGTCATATAAGGCTATTTTGAAGATTTTGGAAAAATATTATTTTCTGTTTCAGTCAAACTTGATATGAAATTTCAGTGAAATCTTAAATGTTGAACTTAAGAGCATGCCTACTCTTTTATAGTGGAAAGTATTGTATTTGGACTTAGCTGACAAGCTCGTCACTACTTTCAGTCCTTTATTTATTATTGTTACTTGCTGACTTGGTTGTACTTATACTATACCATATACTTCGTGTGCAGATCCAGGTGCTTCTGGACATAGCGGGTGTTGATTCTCTCGCACAATTGATTTTTACGGAGATTCAGAGGTAGCTGCCGTGTTTCGCAGACCTTGCTTCTCCTTCCCTATCTCCTTATTTACTATATTTGGTCTTAGACTATTATAGACCGTATTTTCCATACTTGTATTCATATTAGATGCTCATGTACTCAGTGACACCAGGTTTTGGGTAGTGTTCGGATCAGTATTTGTGGGGTTTTTTTATTGTATTTAAACATTATGATTTCAAACTTAAAGAAAATTATGGGTTATTGATGTTGTCGGCTTGTCTAGTACTAAGATAGGCGCCATCACGACAGATTAGGATTTTTGGATCATGACAAGTTGGTATCAGAGCTCTAGGTTACATAGGTCTCACGAGTCATGAGCACGTTTAGTAGAGTCTTGCGGATCGGTATAGAGACGTTTGTACTTATCTTCGAGAGGCTGCCTAACCCTTAGGAAAATTTCACTTTCTTGTATTCTATCGTGCGAATTTGTTGATTCTGGAAACTAAATTTCTGTTAATCTATTCTCTCACAGATGGTGAGGACACGTACTACCGGATCGGACGGTCATCCACCAGTGCAATCAGTTAGGGCCGTGAGAGGCCGGGTCCGTGGATGAGGCCGGGGCCGAGGTATGGCTCATGCAGCGATTGGAGCAACACCTATAGTACTGTCAGTTGCTCCAGCTCAGGCACCAGCTGTGCCCATTGTGATTCCAGGCCTTCAGGAAACTTTGGACTAGATATTGACAGCTTGCACTGGTCTTGCTCAGGTGATTTTGGCTTAGGCCACACCTGCCACTTCTCAGGTCGGGGGAGGTACTCATACCCCTGTTTCCCATACTACAGACCAGGTAGTACAGGGACTTCAGATACCGGGGGCACTACCAGCCCAGCCGGCTACAACTGCTCGGGCCTAGGTATTTCCTGTTGTGGCAGAAGATGAGCAGAGGAGACTTGAGAGGTTTGGGAGGCTTCGACCTCCATCATTTAGCGGTGCTGAGTCAGAAGTTGCTTAGGGATTTTTGGATAAGTGCCAGCGGATGCTGCAGACAATGGGTATTCTAGAGACCGTTGGGGTCTCGTTCACTACTTTTCAGTTTTCTGAGGCTGCCTTCAGATGATGGGAGGCGCATGCTAGTTGCTGCAGTACCACTTACATGGCAGGAATTCTCCGTTATATATTTGGAAACGTTCGTGCCGCAGTCTCACAGAGAGGAGCTGCGCAGACAGTTTGAGCAATTACGTCAGGATGGCATGTCTGTGACACAGTACGAGATGAGATTTTCTGAGTTGGCTCATCACGCAGTTTGGTTGGTTCCCACTGATAGGGAGAGGATTAAGAGGTTCATTGATGGCCTCACATATCAGCTGCGATTAATTGTGAATCGGGAGAGAGTATCGGGTGTTACGTTTGATAAGGTAGTTAACATTGCTTGGCAGATAGAGATGGTCTGTAGTCAGGAACGTGGAGAGAGGGAGTCCAATAGGCCTCGTGGACCAGGTGATTTCAGCGGTGTTCCTTCAGGGGGGTCAGTTTTACTGCGGTAGGGGTCGTCCTTACAGACACGCTCAGACGGGTCATCCAGTGCACCGTGGTGCATCATCTTGCAATGGTTCATATAGTTCTTATCAGGGTCAGTCATCCCTCGACGCCCTTCCAGCCTAGAGTTCGTCCCGTGCCCCTTCAGTTCAGGGTTCATTTGCACCGGGTGCTTCTAGCAGTTATCGTAGTTCTCGGGGCCCGATTCAGTCTGCAACACCATCAGTACCGGGGAGCTGCTTTGAGTGCGGGGAATTTGGGCATATATAGAGACAGTATCCTCGTCGCTCGGGAGGTCCAGTGTAGCAGAGGAGTCAGACTACGACTTCAACACCAGTTACTTCACCACTAGCCCAGCCAACTCGGGGCGGGGGTCAGTCAGCTAGGGGTAGCCCAATAGGGGGAGGCCGATCAGGTGGCGGTCAGACCCGATTCTATGCTTTTGCTTCCAGGCCAAATGCCGTTGCTTCAGATGTAGTAATCACAAGTATTATTTCAGTGTGCCACATGGAGGCTTCTATATTATTTGACCCTAGTTCCACTTATTAATATATATCATCGTGTTTTTCTCATTATCTGGTTATGCCCTGTGAGTCCTTAGTTTCACCTATTTGTGTATCTATACCGGTGGGCGATATTATTATTGTGGACCGTGTGTATCGGTCATGTGTGGTAACCATCGGGGAACTGGAGACTAGAGTTGATCTCTTATTACCTGGTATGGTTGATATCAATGTAATCATGGGTATGGATTGGTTGTCTCCATGTCATGCTATTCTGAACTATCACGCAAAAATCGTGACGTTGACGATGCCGGGGTTGCCAAAGGTTGAATGGAGAGGTTCTCTATATTTTGTTCCTAGAAGGGTAATTTCCTATTTGAAGGCCCAACGTATGGTTGGAAAGGGATGTTTGTCATATTTGGCCTTTATGAGAGATGTTGATACAAAAACTCCTATTATTGATTCAGTACCGGTCGTGCGAGACTTTCTGGATGTATTTCCTACAGACCTGCCGGGTATGCCACCCGACAGGGATATTGATTTCGATATTGACTTGGTGCAGGGCAGTCAGTCCATTTCTATTCCTCTGTATCGTATGGCACTAGATGAGTTAAAAGAATTAAAAGAGCAACTTCAGGAACTCCTTGAAAAGGGGTTTATTAGGCCTAGTGTATCACCTTAGGGTGTACCGGTACTGTTTGTGAAAAATAAAGATGGTACTATGCGGATGTGCATTGATTATAGGCAATTGAACAAAGTTACAATCAAGAATAAATATCCTTTACCGCGTATTGATGACTTATTTGACCAGCTTCAGGGAGTGAGGGTGTTCTCCAAAATTGATTTGAGATCTGGGTATCACCAGTTAAAAATTCGGGATTCGGATATTCTAAAGACGGCATTCATAACTCGTTATCGCCACTATGAATTTCTTGTGATGTCTTTTGGACTAACCAATGCCCCAACAACATTTATGCATTTGATGAATAGTGTACTTCCAGCCATATCTTGATTTATTTGTAGTGGTATTTATTGATGATATTCTGTTGTATTCACGTAGCCAGGAAGAGCATGCACAACACTTGGGTATTGTATTACAGAGGATGAGAGAGGAAAGACTTTAAGCTAAATTTTCTAAGTGTGAGTTCTGGCTTAGTTCGGTGGTATTCTTGGGACATATAATGTCCAGTGAAGGAATTAAGGTGGATTCGAAAAAAATAGAGGCAGTTCAGAATTGGCCCAGGCCATCTTCAGTTACTGAGCTTTAGAGTTTTCTCGGCTTGGCCGGTTATTATCGTCGCTTCATGGAGGGATTCTCGTCTATTGTATCGCCTATGACTAAATTGACCAGAAAAGTGCTCCGTTCAGGTGGTCGGATGAATGTGAATAGAGCTTCCAGAAGCTCAAGACAACTTTAACTACAACTCTAGTATTGGTTTTGCGTACAGGTTTAGAGTCTTATACTGTGTATTGTGATGCATCGCGTATTGGTCTCGGCGCGATGCTTATGCAAGACGGTAGGGTGATTGCCTATGCGTCCAGACAGTTAAAGGTACATGAGAAGAATTATCCAGTCCACGATCTTGAGTTTGCAGCTATTGTTCATGCCTTGAAAATCTGGCGGCATTACTTATACGGTGTCCATTGTGAGTTTTATACCGATCACCGGAGTCTACAACATCTGTTCAAACAGAAAGATCTTAATTTGCGGAAACGGAGGTGGTTAGATTTGCTTAAGGATTATGATATCACCATTCTCTATCATCCCGGAATGGCCATTGTGGTGGCCGATGCCTTGAGTCGTAAGGCGGAGAGTTTGGGCAGCTTAGCATACTTACCGGTAACTGATAGGCCTTTAGCCTTGGAATTTTAGGCCTTGGCCAACGAGTTTGTTAGATTGGATGTTTCCGAGCCGAAACGAGTTTTGTCTTGTGTAGTTTCTCGGTCTTCTTTATATGATCGCATTAGGGAGCGCCGGTATGATGATCTCCATCTGCTTGTCCTTAAGGACACGGTTCAATACAGTGATGCCAAGGAGGTCACTATCGGGGATAGCAGTGTATTACAGATGCAAGGCAGACTATGTGTGCCTAATGTATATGGTTTGTGTGATTTGATTCTCCAGGAGGCTCACAGTTCACGGTACTCCATTCATCCAGGTGATGCGAAGATGTATCAGGATTTGAGGCAACACTATTGGTGGAGGCAAATGAAGAAAGATATAATTGGATTTATAGCTCGATGTTTAAATTGTCAACACGTAAAGTACGAATATCAGAGACCGGGCGAATTACTACAGAGACTTGAAATTCCGGAATGGAAGTAGGAGCGTATTACCATGGACTTCATAGTTGGGCTCCCATGGACCTTGAAAAAGTTTGATGATGTTTGGGTGATTGTAGATCAGTTGACCAAGTCTGCACATTTTATTCCAGTTGGTACTAATTATTCTTCGGAGCGGCTAGTTGGGATTTATGATCGCGAGATTGTTTGCCAACACGATGTGCTGGTGTCTATCATTTCATATCGGGGTACATAGTTTACCTCACAGTTTTGGAGAGTAGTGCAGCGAGAATTGGGCACACAGGTTTAGTTGAGTACAACATTTCACCCTCATACGGATTGATAGTCCGAGTGCACTATTAAGATATTGGAGGATATGTTACGCGCTTGTGTCATTGATTTTAGGGGTTCTTGGGATCACTTTCTGCCACTCACGAGTTTGCTTATAATAACAACTACCAGTCGAGTATTCATATGGCTCCCTATGAGGCATTATATGGGAGACGATGTCAGTCTCCTGTTGGTTGGTTTGAGCCGGGTGAGGCTAGGCTATTAGGTACTGACTTGGTTCAGGATGCTTTGGAGAAGGTTAAAGTGATTCAGGAGCGGCTTCGCATGGCGCAGTCTAGACAGAAGATTTATGCCGACAGAAAGGTCCGTGATATTGCTTACATGGCTGGGGAGAAGGTTCTACTCAATATTTCACCAATGAAGGGTGTGTTGAGGTTCGGGAAGAAAGGCAAGTTGAGCCCTTGGTATATTGGGCTTTTTGAGATACTTAAGAAAATACGAGAGGTGGCTTATGAACTTGCTTTGCCACCTAGTCTATCAGGTGTTCATCCAGTGTTCCATGTATCCATGCTCTGAAAGTGTGTTGGGGATCTGTCTCATATTCTGGATTTCAGTACAGTGCAGCTGGACGGTACTTTGACTTAGGATATGGAGTCGGTGGCTATTTTAGACCGGCAGGTTCGAAAGCTGAGGTCAAAGAACATAGCATCAGTGAAGGTATAGTGGAAAGTCCAGCTAGTCGGATAAGCTACTTGGGAGATTGATCAGGAGATGCGGAGCAAATATCCACACCTATTTGAGACTCACATACGATTCTAAATTCGTTCTAGGATGAATGTTTGTTTAAGAGGGGGAGAATGTAACGACCCGACCGGTCGTTTTGAGTATTATAACCCTGTTCCCTGATTTACTGCCTAACTTATACTTTACAGTTGATTTATGACTTACTGTATTAGTTAGTTCGGGTCCGGAAGGAATTCGTAGTAAAATGAGATACTTAGTCTCATAATTGAAAATTTAAGTTAGAAAAGTCGATCAGATGGGGACTTATGGGTAAATGACCTCGGATTCAAATTATGATAATTCCAATAGCTCAGTATGATGATTTTGGACTTAGGATCATGTCCGGAAAATTATCTGGAGGTTCGTAGTGGAATTAGGCTTGAAATGACGAAAGTCGAATTTTTGAAAAGTTTGACCGGGGGGTTGACTTTTTGATATTGGGGTCAAAGTCCGATTCTAAAAATTTGAATAGGTCTGTTATACTATTTATGACTTGTGTGCAAAATCTGAGGTCAATCAGACGTGATTTGATAGGTTTCGGAGTCGTTCGTAGAAATTGGAAATTTCAAAGTTCATTAGGCTTGAATTGTGGTGTAATTCATGATTTTAGCGTTGTTTGAGGTGATTTGAGGGTTCGATTAGGTTCGTATGATATTTTAGGACTTGTTGGTATATTTGGTTAAGGTCTCGAGGGGCTCGACTGACTTTCAGATGGTTAACGGATAAAAATTGGACTTAAACAGCTGCCGGAATTGTCTGATATCTGTACCTGATTTCCTTATACGCGATCGCGTAGGATTAGTTGGTCAGTAGAGGTTATGTGATTCACGATCGTGTGGGGATATCCGCCATCGCGTAAGGTTAATTGAGGGCTGCTGAGTTGTGTGCTTCGCGATTGCGTAGCTTTGCGATTTTGTGACCCACGAACGCGTGAAGAAGGTCGTGTTCGCGTAGAGTAAGTGGAGCGGAGGTAGATGTCACGCATTTTATTCTTCGCGATCGTGTGGATGACTCAATATTGGTTAAACCCGAATCCATGGTTATTTTTAATATTTAATCGGTGAATTAAGTTGGAAACATTGTGAAAACTCTCTTGGTTTAGTTTGGAGATTTAAGGGTTGAGTTGATGTCAGATTTGAGCAAAATGTGTTTGGTTGGACTCGTGGTTGAATGGGCGTTCATATTTTGTAACTTTTGTTAGGTTCCGAGACGTGGGCCCCACTGACGATATTTGAGGTAATTTTCGGATATTTATGGAAAATTAGTATTTTCTTATGGAATTAATTCCAATAAATGTTATTGACCGAATCGAATTATTTGTGGCTAGATTTGAGTGTTTGGAGGCTAATTCACGAGAAAAAGACATTGTAGAATAAAGAATTTCACGGGTTGAGGTAAGTAACAGTTTTAAATTATGTCTTGAGGGTATGAAACCCCAGATTATGTGTTATGTGAGTGGCTTTGAGGTGACGCACATGCTAGGTGACGGACGTGTGGGCGTGCACTGTAGGAATTATGACTTGGTCCATGGAACTGTGTAGTTGAATTATCTGTTGATATCCGTACATTCTCTACGTGATAGGGAAAATTGAGTTGAGACTCGTATTAAAAATCATGTTTAGACATATGCTGTTATTATTGGTACCCACTGGGGTTATTTCTGTGATTGAATAATATGTTCAAATTGTAATTTTTCACTTAGTCATGTTTATTCATTTTATATCATACCTCAGTCTCTCTTATTTATCATTGATGCATCATATCACTATTTTGGGGCTGCTTATCATGATTTCTGAGAGCCCGAGAGACTGGAGAGGTTGATGACTGAGTGAGGCCGAGGGCCTAATTGTGAGAATATTTATGGATCGGGTTGCACGCCTCAGCATGTTTATTGATTTATGCCATGATTGGCTTTATATAGCGCTTGTGCTGAAAGAGCCCATTCGGAGTCTGTACAAAGTTCCAGTGAGCGCGAATGCCGAGTGCCGGGTGATGATTGACTGTGAGGAAAGAGTGACTGTGAGGTTGGAGTGAATGGGAGGACTGAGTGACTGTTACTCTGAGAGGATGCATTGATTTCATTATTTACTACATTTTAGCGGTCATATAAGGCTATTTTGAAGATTTTGGAAAAATATTATTTTCTGTTTCGGTCAAACTTGATATGAAATTTTAGTGAAATCTTAAATGTTAAACTTAAGATCATGCCTACTCTTTTATATTGGAAAGTAATTTATTTGGACTTAGCTGAAAAGCTCGTCATTACTTTCAGTTCTTTATTTATTATTGTTACTTGCTGAGTTAGTTGTACTCATACTACAGCCTGCACTTCGTGTGCAGATCCAGGTGCTTCTGGACATGGCAGGTGTTGATTCTCTCGCACAGTTGATTTTTTCGGAGATTCAGAGGTAGCTACCGTGTTTCACAGACCTTGCCTCTCCTTCCCTATCTCCTTGTTTACTATATTTGGTCTTAGACTGTTATAGACCATATTTTCCAGATTTGTATTTATATTAGATGCTCATGTACTCAGTGACAAAAGGTTTTGGGGAGTGTTCCTATTAGTATTTGTGGAATTTTATATTGTATTTAAACATTATGTTTTCAAACTTAAAGGAAATCGTGGGTTATTGATGTTGTCGGCTTGCCTAGTACTGAGATAGGCGCCATCACGACAGGTTAGGATTTTTGGGTTGTGACAATAACAGTTTAAAACCTAGCATAGATATAGCAGGTCAATTACCAGTTAGCATGAGGAAGGTACATCTCTATGCATACATGTCATACACGTAAATCAATAGTATCACATTGGATCCATCAATAGTATTTACCATTAGCACTGTACGGGTGCATGGCATAACTGCCCATCATCAAGCACATATATGAAACACTGTGCCTGCGCCCACTGCTGGCATGTCAGACTTCGAAGGGGCGGATCCTGCCCAAGCGCTAGTTGTATTCACTTAGCCCAATAATAAGGCATGATGCACGCGTCGCCTTAAAACAATAACACTCATCCCAATATGGCCCTGGCATACGCGTCACCTTAAAATCAGTACCAAACCGGCTCTACGGCTCAAACTTAGTCATTTACCGTTCAAGTGTCAAATGAACACATCTCAAATATTCAATTAAATAGTTTTTACCTTTAAGCAATATCGGCAACATATGAGTAACCAGATAAGAAGTACTGAGACAGAGATAGCATACACGAATATAGTATCATGACTGAGAACATCTGTGCAAATAAAGTATATAACTTTGAAACAACAAGAATATCCCTATCAAAGCTCAAACAATTAGCACGTAGCCTAGGCATGATGTCTAAATGTTTCACACTTCAAATAATCAAACAAGTAGAGGAGACGCAGGGGTAACATGGTATGATAGCAAAACAAATTCGGTATTAGCCTAAAGGCCTCCCCAAACTATGAACAAATCGGTGTACTCACATACGCCCGTCACCAAGCGCGTGCGTCACCCTAATATCTTTCACATGACGTATTCCTTAGGGTTAAATACCCTCAAATCCAAGTTTAGAGGTGTTACTGACCTCAAACCGCACAAATCACAACTCCAACAAGCCCTTCCCATGTGTATCAGCCTCCGAACGACTTGAATCTAGTCACAAACAACTCAATATCAACAAATAATATCGTAGGAAACTACTTCAAACAATAAAGTTTCGATATTTATCAAAATCAAACGGTCAACCCCAGGCCCAAGCCTGGGAACCCGACAAAATTCACAAAATCTGAACACTCATTCAATTACGACCTCAAATCAACCTTGAAAATTATCCAACTCCGACCTTAAATCGACATTCAAACCTTCATTTTTCATTTTTGAAAAGTTTCCACAAAATACCACATTTCTTCACTTTAATCCCCTAATTTAAATGGTAAAACAAATATGGAATCATAATATAACAACAAATTCGAGTCAATATCACTTACCCCGATCCAAGACGTGAAAATCCTCTCCAAGATCGCCCAAAGCTGATATCTACGACTCCAACTATGAAAATGGTACTCTAACCCTCGATTTGGAATTAAACATTTGTTGCCTAGTGGTTCCTCTTCGCGATCGCGGAAAGTCCCTGGCAATCACGAAACAAATGATGCTGCCTAAAAAATACACTACGCAAACGCAAACGCGTAATACTACTCGCGTTCGCGTTGAACTGAGACCACAAAGCTTCACGAACGCATGCACATGATCGTGAACGTGTAGACTAACTTCCACCAGTCACCAAACAACCCTTCACGATCGCAACCCTTCCCTCACGATCGCGTATAAGGAAACTAGAACCACACATAACAACAGTCCTACAAGTCCAAAAATGAGCTGAACATGATCTGAATCACACCCGAAGCCCCCGAGACTGCATTCAAATATACCAACAAGTCCTAAAACACTATACACACTTAGTTAAAGCCTCTAATCACAACAAACAACACCAAAATCACGAATCGTACCCTAATTCAAGCCTAATGAACTTATAAACTTCCAACTTCTAAAGCTAATGTCGAAACCTATCAAATCAACTTCGATTGACCTCAAATTTTGTACACAATTCATAAATTACACAACGGGCCTATTTCAACTCCCATAACCAAAATCGAAACCCGTTATCAACAAAGGTCAACTCGCAGTCAAACTTTCCAACAAGTACGTAATCCTATTAGAATTCACTTCTCACCTCTCAAGTATTCTTAAGGACTATGGAATTTACTTGGGTTGTAGGACAGAAATATTTTCCTTATTTCTTAAGATTTTTCTTATAATATTAGAATCTTGCATGAAGTTTTCATTGGCGATACTGGCCAAAAGCATGAAAAACTTCGTAGACAACTCTTTGAAATGAAGTATCCGTCTTTGGATAGAGATATCATTGACAAGCATTTCCAAAAAATGCAAAAACTAATTTTATCCCTATAATCTGGGTAGATTCCCAATTGCCAAAAGTCTTATTTGAGATCAAACTTAGAAAAATATTTTACCTTGAAAGTTGGGAGAAAAGGGTAAGCTTATTCGGGATGGGAAATTTGTCATCCAAAAGAAAATGATTGAGTGATTGGCAATTAATTACCAATCTCAATTTACCTCTTGTTTGCTCGGATCTTTTGTTGATGTAAAATTCTTCACACGCCCATTGTGAATTTGATGGCTCAATGAGATCAAAATCCACGAGCTCCGCACACTCTTGTTTTGCAAGCTAAAGGTGGTCGAGGTTCATACCAGAGTAACTTGCCTTTGTAGGATTGGTATTCTCATTTTTATTGAAAGGCAACTTGATGAAGAACTCTTTATTTTTCCATAAAGGGCTGTCACATTTGGTTAAGCATTAAGTGTGAGATTTTGTACATGAGTGTTGTGTTATTTGTGCTTCTATTTTACTGACTTGATCTTTTTCTGTGAGCTGAACAATCTCGGCACTGCATATTGTGACTTGAATTATTTCTTGAATGTTATCCCATTGGCTTTGATCTGGAATTTTGATGAGCACAAAACACATTACAAAATTATTTCTCGCTAGTCAAAGATAGTATAGATTACTTATCATTTCCACATGGATTGGATTTAAACAGTGTTCGAATAATCTCCAGTTGATTACTACCCATGAAAATTAACACTTGATTTGATGACTATTACTACGGTCAATTACTAAAAATTAAGTAAATAACAATTGATCACAAAATACAGCAGATGAGCAACAAAGAAATATCAATGAGAAGGATAAGGGTATTTCACTAGATAGGTGAAAGATAACTGACATGGGATCCAATTTTTGAGTTAATTCACTCTATAATATGGTTGATTCTTACGAATTCAACCGATAATCAGATTGCACTTGAAGTTAATGTTCCTCTTTTGATTAAATGCTAATTCAGTAATTAATCCAATTGAAGCACAATCAAATGATAGTTATGATCTAAAGGGTAACTTCTCACGAATATTTCCCTATTTTCTAGTTCGATTAACAATTCAAGAGGCTCTTTCGATTACTATTTGAATCACGAATTTAAACTAAAGCATAAGATGTGAATAAATTCAATATCAAACTCCTCTTTCGATTAAGCAGAAATAATAAATAACTCACAATACAAATTAAAGCTCTATCAATTAATTATAATAATTATCAAGAATCGAATCCTAATCAATTTATCGAAACACGGTATATGTCAACACCATCATGAAAATTACTCCATAACAATGGAGTAATACATCTCAAATAAGTTTAAGAACAAAGAAAATATCAATTCTAATGATTCGATACAAACTCCCGTATTGTACCGATTGCAGGTTGTAATATTGATTAATTCTTGAGTCTTCTTGCCTTGGTTGGTTCTCCAATCTCCTGTAGGTCGAAAGTCCCTCAAAAAAACATATTTCCAGTGTATTTATACCAAGTAGGAACGAACACGGACGAAACTACCCTCTTTGAGACGAAGTGGGAAAACCTGCAAACTTATTACTCTTCATGCGTCGCACACCGCATCGTAGCCTGCATCGCATCAGTGCTTTTTTCACTCAGTTACAAATTCTCTGAACTCTGCATGCCTGACATAATTTTTCCTTTGTATGTATCACCATGCATCGCAATCTGCGTCGCTGCACTGCCTTCTCTTGTCAGACCAAAGAGACCCGGTCTCTGAACTTAGCAAACTTCTGATGCATTTTTACACTAATGCGTTGCACTTTTCTACCCTTAGTGAGTCATATTAGTGCATTTATTCTGGCCCTTCCAGTTTCTTCCCGTTTTCATATGCAACGCCTTTCCAAGAGCCCTGGATGCGATCCCGGTTTAATTCTTTGGCTTTTACTCAAACTTCAAAGCTCCAATTATTTTATTTGGCTCCAATTTATCCTTTTAACTTGAAATTATTTCTTGAAAGGCATAAAATACGTAATAAGTACAAATCACCATTTTTAATCTCAAACACACATAAAATGTAGTAATTTAGAGTGTAAACTACGACTAAAATACAGGTTTCTAGCCTATCGTCAAGTTTGTCCTGCAAAACCCTGTAAATGTCAAAATAAATAATCAGACCATTACCTGGGACATCTGACCCAATCAATTTGGTATGTACTTCAGTCCTGGGAAGAATTCAATATTGATTGGGTGATTTGTAATGATATTTTTGGTCAGAATTCCATTTTAGGCTGTGTGGAAATTCTTGAAGTATGGTACCCAATACTCATCTTGAAAGACTGCAGGATTAATGAGTGAGGAGGCTGCTCCCGTGTCAAATAAAGCTATGACATGTGTTGGTTTGTCCCATTTGGATGCATAAACCTTGATTTCTGCTTACGGGATCACCGTGATGCTGTGGATCTCCTCCTTTACCTTTGGCTTTGGTTCTGAAATTTAGTAATGATCATCACCGTATTCCTCATAAACATCCAAGTATAAGAGTCTATTATATGGGCTCATCTTCAAACAAGAAAACTGATTCAAGGTCGTCATCCTCGCTGAAATGAACACATGTATAATCTGCAGTTTCAAAGAGAAGTCTAATAGACTGCGTAGACTGCGAGCAATTTCTCGCAAAATGATCTATTTTATTACAAATAAAATAGTATCGATTTCTCCTTGCATTGCCCGGCCTTCTCCTTATGAAGTATTTTATTTTCCTTCTGAACCTCGACCCGTCGCCTCAGAATTTTGGAAACCTGAACCTTTTGAACTTCTTACTTGGCGCCTGACATGAGCAATCGTTTCTTCCTGTAATTAAATTTGACATGCGACAAACTGTATCTAGTGATGGATCATTCTTCATTATCTATTTCAGAGCAGGTATTTTTGCACAGATATCATCATGAGCATAAAAAATGGCTTGCCTAATGTAACCAATATTAGGAGCAGTTATCGACTGGTATTTATCTTCTCTGATGTTCATGGTTCGACCAGCCAAAATATTTGGTAGGGATGAAATAAATCTTTGTTTTAGATTGATATCCCCACCCAACTCGCAAAAGATTTTTGCCATTTTCTGGAAATGCTCATCAATGATATCTCCATCCAAAGACAGACACTTCATTTCGAAAGGTTATCTTCGGAGTTTCATGTTTTTGGCCAGCATCACCACAGAAAATTTCATGCAAGATTCTAATGTTAAAAGAAAAATCTTGGGAAGTAAGGAAATCATTTTTGTCCTGCAATCCAAGTAAATTCCACCAGTCTCGAAGAATACCTGTGAGGCGAGAAATAAATTTTGATAGGATTACATACTTTTCTCGCTCTGCCAAATTCTTGGTCACCATCCAAGTGTAGAAATATTGGATTCTTTGAGGCCATCTTGAGATGTCTATATCATCTAAGGTAAAGGTATGGAAACCAGTAGCTACCTGTTTGGCCGTGGCAAAATCATATCTCCCTTCTGGAATGGGCTCATCAGTCATCCCATCTTGATCATCATCAACTTTGGAGACATCTGGGTCCCTTGGCTGATTCATGGAAACTGGAGGAAGTTCTTATTCTGAAGAATCTTGAGAGAAATCAATACTTTCCTAGAAACTATCCTCTATTTGAACTTCTTGGGTATAATCATTAGTAAGCTCTTCAGTTTGCTGGGTTTCTGACCCGTGAGATGTTACCTCTTATGAATCACTCTGTGGTTGGGCAACAAAGGGTCTAGGAGTTTGAAGGGTAGATATCATGAGGTTCTCATGGTTTGCATTTTTTGAGCATTTTCCTACCTCTCTCTTCTTTTTTGAGCGTCTCTAGGCTGCAAGTGCATCTTTTCTTTAACAAACTAACTTTGCAATGTCAAATTCAGGGTCTTCAACAGTTTGAGAAAATGAGTTATGAGCAGCTATATGGATTTTTCTTTGGGGAGAGGAAAATATAGATAAAGGATAATCTAGGTGAGGAGGAGAATAGCTTTGGGATGAGAATGTACTTGTGGGAGGAAGAGAAGTGACCTGAGGACTTCTGGGTTTTTGGGGCACAAAGTGATCACCTTTCAAGAGGATTATTTGTTCTCTTAGGGAAACCATCTCTTTATATTGTTGCTGGAAGAAATGGAAAAGAGATGTACCAGGTGGACAGATATCGTACTGCAAGCTTGCTAACATGTGCTCCAAAGCTTTGATGAGTCCTACATGCTAGGAAAACTTCTCTACAACCTGTTCTACCTTCTTCTCAATATTTTCCACCCTGCTAAGTAATTTGTTTTGAGTGTGTGCAACATTTGTAACAGTGCTATCAATGTTGTTCAAGATTTTATTTTTAGAAATAGAATTTTCGGAATGCCAATTGATTGTTGCTTCAATATCACTTGATGGTGGTTTTTCTCCTGAGGGAAAAACAACATTATATTGGGGGATCTTGGGGGCTTGATCAGCATTATCTTTACTAAAATGTTCAAGAGGTGGAAAATTATAGGTATATCAGGTGCTAATGGGGCTATACATTAGTATATCAGGATTTTGGGCAAAGGAGTTGCTTCGTCATCTTCCAACTAGGGGTGATTGGCCTGGCATCTTTTTCTGACAGTTTTGGCCATTCTTGAGAGTTATAATTGACAAGGTATGCATACTTACCTAGGAGGCTGAGCGAGCCAACTGATGGGTCGCCTCTTTCATAGTTTTCTCGAAGGCATTCTGCAGATGATTTGCACTTTTTCTTCTGGCCTTCTTGTTTTTCTTTCTGGCCACCCGATAGTATTCTGCTGGTTCCTCAAGGCATTCTCGATAGGAACATTCAATATTTCATAGGCAGTGACATGTGAAAGAATCCTTGAACCACTATATGTTTTTACCTTTGATTTCAAAGTGCGCGGTCCAATCACGATCAGACATTATTCCATCTATCCATTTAGAGAAATAGTCTGGATCATACCCATAGGGAGAGTGGTATATAGGATATAGCATATGGAAAGAAAAGGTAGTCTTGTTTGGCTTTTTAAGGTGAGAGTTGTCAAAACTAATCAAGACACTTTGATCATTCTTTCTCACAATAGTTGACTCAGTGAATGTGAGGGGTTTTGGGAGCTCTCTTAATTTTTCATAATTTGTTACCCATGAATCTGGAAGAATTTTTACAAGTTCTTTTGAAATCTGTCTGGGGATCTGGGTGCATTGGGTAGTACCTTTTGTGACATGAACATTGATGAGTAAAGCATTACTGTCACCTGGGGGAGAGAGATCCATGGCATGATTCTCAACTCTCCAAGCAATGTGATAGTGAAGAGTTGCTTGAATGGAATCATTGGTGAGTGGGGCTCCTAGGATCTGGACTTGAAATTTCAATGCCTCTGTGAGATATGGATCATATAGACACATATTAAAATTTGGGAACACCGTCACAAAGAATGTTCCTGCATTTAGAGTAACTTCAGTTGTGTCAAGATTAGCATGTTGGTATTCAAGATACCTGGTATTAAGGATAGAAATCTTTGCAACAACTGGTTGTACCTTTCGTCCATGATAAGTTAATTCTATCTGGACAGCTCCAAAGTGTATGTGAGCGAAACCGTGGTCTTTCCATTCCTTTGGAAACTCTTCAAGGATCTGTAAAGTAATGAATTGTTCTCCTTGTGTTGCATAAATAGGATGTTGGTCAAGTTTAGAAGAAACAACATATTCTTTAACACATTTGGACCTTTGTTGGACCAAAGAGCGGATTTGAAACCATGGAGACAATTATTTCTTTAGCAAAAACAGAGTAAGGATTTATGAGTGGCAAAATAAGTAGATGAAATTTTTGATTTTCGTCTAAGAATTCTACTTCGTACTAGTAATCGTATTTTTTTGCAAGGGTTTTTTAAAGAGTAGGATACATTTTAACACCCGCATTAGAATGTACAAGACTAGAAGATGAAGATGCGTTAGAGATAATTTGAGAAAGTCGCTCCTTTCTCCAAAATGATGGGTTTGGCTTTGATACCACAGGGGGTGAGTGCAGTATCGGGAATCATAGAGATCGGTAAAATACTAGAGTATAGATTGGATTACTAGAATATAGATTGGATTACCTACGCAAAGATTGTATTACCTCAGTAGAGATTGGATCACCTTAGCAGCGATTGAATTATTCGCACAAAATTCTTCCTACAAAGGGGGGGGGGGGCGGTACTGGAGGC